>JAOUQZ010000049.1:1748392-1760943 GCA_028564935.1 Neosilurus hyrtlii | reverse complement strand
GCTGCAAGAATTTTTGTTTTTTTTGAGTAAAATCTCTTAAATTAGTGAGCAGCAAATTCAGCTGATTTATAATTTTTTTGTTATGTTAAACTTGAACTTGTTTTTTCACTTATAATTTATGGATCTCAAAGCACAACATTTAGTTGTATTTTTTTTTTATTTCTACTTTAAAAGCGTAGCGTGAATCAGTGTGTGTGTGTGTGTGTGTGTGAGAGAACTGTTTGCCGGTATTGTGTGTAATGATGTCATTTTTTTGGTTCTTATCTCTGAAAGAGTGGATTTCATTCATGTTTAAATCCAGGAAACTCATTTTTTTTGTAAACAATAGATTCATTTGGGCTTAAGTTTAGCTAAGCTGTACGTAAACTCAGTGCTCTGCCTGCAGATTAGCTGCACATTTGTTCTGTTCGAAAAAGCTCCTGAAATGCTTTATTTACCTAAATTATATTCCCTATTTAGCGGTGTGTAATGAGGGGTTAATTTGTTTTTGGTACTAGCAGCACTATTAATTTATTGCCCAGGCTTATGTTATGACAGGCACGTTTGTTTCCCAGCGTTCCCTCTCATTGTCACCGTGCCCTATTGCTAATCGCAAAGCCCCGGCACGCTAATGGCCCTATTAATTGTTTACGTGCGTACATAACTGCTGCTGTTGAACATATTGTCATTGAATAGAACAGGAGGAGTTTGGCTCCGTGAATATACGTCTGTAGTGTTTTTATCAGGATGATACATCCTGCTTGTGAAGTCGAACTGTATACTATGTAAAGATCCCTTCAGGATTGGGAAAGAATCAACAATTAAGGACTTTATTTATTACTGACTGACACATGGGGCTTTTTTTAATCAGTTTGTAGTTATGTTTTATGTTGTGAAATATCCACCAAGCAAGTTATCACTTTTATCACTTAAGTTACGATGCCTATAAACATCCTTCCCACACCAGTCGTCTTCACCTCGGCTTTCTCGCGGTGAAACGTTTAACGACTTGTAGAAAGAGCTGACTCCTGAAGTGTATTTATGTGTTCGAATCCATTTACTCTTAGCCTCGGGTGATGTCAAGCAGCTGCTGTAGCGGTCTTTGGGAATTAGCTCTTTCTATAGAAACTGTGATATATCGGAGCGAGAGTTTTAAAGGAGCTGTCACGAATTTTTATTTCTTCTTTAAATTATTTTTCACAACCTAAATTCAGTTGCTCATAAGTCGTGTAAATATGCACTGGATGTCCAAAATATTAGGCTGTGTTTGTTAAAGTGGACCTGTGGTGAATTAGTGCTACTCGCTCTTTACAACAATCACGTATATTATCAGCGATTCCTGCTCCTACTCTGACGCGTTGCGTTTCTGATCGGCTGTTCCAGCCTGGTAGTGATGTGAACTCGTCGGATTGGCTGGGCTGCATCACTGACCCTGTGCATCATGTCACGTTATCGGCCAGTGCTCAGCTACACAAGCAACAAACTCAGAAATGGCGGAAAACATTTCTTTTTGTTCCTTAAACAACTAACGACTGGAGAGCCGAGCCGGCAAAACGTTGGCTACGTAAACCATTTTGGATTCACCGTCACGCTCATCTCTGGCGTCGTTCTCGTCCTCAGAGTCACTAGAATATGACGTCTCAACCGTCTCCAAAAGAGACTCCTCCCTGTCTGGTTCAAATAGGTCACTATTTACACCCATTTCCTCCAAATTGCTGCCATAGTTGCCTCTTGAACACCTTTTTTTTAATCATCTAAATTGTCGCTTGTGGAGTAAATCTGCTTGTTTACTTGTGCTGGACAGCCCCGCCCAACAACTGCTAACCATCGGTTCAGCCCCCGCTAGTACTCCACTGGTTACAATCACCCAGTTTTGTGCTTTTTATCTGTTAAAATAAGCGTCTCTATCACTTAAAGGTATTAAATAAACACATTATGCTGTAAGATTACGACCAAACTTAAAAATCAGAACCTGATGTGGAGCGAATGGAAATGGATTGTTTTCAAAGTTTACAATCCTATTGCAGGTTCCTAGGAAATTTAATGAGAACCGATTTGATGTCTAAAAACCTTTGTAAACCAAATTAGCATCGTTATAAATGATTTTCTTTACTAACCCCATTGACGTTAGTGTTTAGGCTTTTTTCTTTAATCCAACCCGGTGGTTTTTACTTTAGAGCTGCAACTGCTGCAGAAATTCAACAACTTCTGAACAAATGGTGAACTTGAGAGCACTGGGTTTATGAAAATAGTAGAAATCTTCTGTAAGGTGTGTTTGAGATCAGTATAGAAGTGCCGGTCAATAAAAGCATCGGCAGTCCAGTGTGAGAATCTGTGCCGCTCTGTGTAATTAGGGTCGTTTGGATGTAGCACAAAGTGCGCTCTTGTGTAACTGCACAATCAGTAGGGGTGTCGTGTTGTAAGCCTGTATTGATCTGCATTTGAATGATATCTCTCTCTCTCTCTCTCTCTCTCTCTCTCTCTCTCTCTCTCTCTCTCTCTCATCCTCTCTCTCTCTCTCTCTCTCTCTCTCATCCTCTCAGTACCAAAGTGAAAGCAAGCAAGATGCCAGGGAGAAAACGGTGAGTCATGGGACCTAAAGGGAAGTTATGAAGCATGTAGTGGGGGGAACAGAGGCGCCATGGTCGTTCAGATTCAATCAGGCAGGAGTAAGGAACTCTCGCTGCAGGTTTCCGAAGGGAGAAAGCCGTGTTTTTGAACACAGCAGATAAATAAACTTGTTCGTGTTTAACATGCTGCGATCAGCCTTCATCATTTATATCTATTTTTCCATCTGGCTTCCTCACGCACAGCGACATTAAGTACAGAGAAAGCTTATTTTCACGTTCTGTTATTTTTTTGGTTTTGATTCTGCCAGGACTGCTTGCTCTGCGCGTATTGTGCTGATCATTAAAATCCACACTGCGCGTAGGCTATTTGGGAAAAAAATGACATATGGTTGTGTTATCCAGCCGGGATCCTGATGCGAGCGAAATATCTCCCATAAAGCACGCTCGAAATAAAAGCTCGGTAGTCTATTTGAAAAAGCTCTGTATCACAGCTGTGAGTGTGTGTGAGCGCAGATGTGAAGCACGAAGGCAAAATAAGCAGATGTACATGTAACCCGTACACCCCGCCCTCCTTCGTTAATCTTTTTTTGTGTTTGTTTCTCAGGAAACACTGCTCAGCTGTTTCCTCAGCATTGCGGACCAGGTGCTGCTGCCCTCGCTCACGCTCATGGACTGCAACGCCTGCATGTCAGAGGAGCTCTGGGGCTTCTTTAAGCTCTTCCCTTACCAGCACAGGTACTGGAGTCTGGATGTGCTTTCCAGAACATGTTTGCCAGAACGAGTCTAACAGGTTCTCTCAGGACCAGAGCCGAGTGTTGGCCGAATTATAACGATAAATAGGAAAATATCTCAACTGATTGCATCACCTCTCCAAATGACCCCCCTCCCGGCCTCTGTGTAACACTGCTCACAACAGGGTTGTCACGGTAACCTGTTTCACATTGATTTCCTATTTTTCTCTCCTGCCCTGCTCCTGTTCTCATCTCCCACACATTTCAGAAGCTGCACCTGAATCCAAACCACCATTTATGAAGCTTCTTTGCTTTAAACATGGCTGAAAATATCATTTCTAAGTTGCTGTAATATCTGAAATAGCAACTTTGCCTCTTAGGGAGCAGTCACTCCTATTACTTAGTCACTCCTAGTAGTGTAAACGGACGTCCGAGGGATAGAAACTTTGCGAAAGAAAATGATCCGGTGGTGAAAGTGGCCTCCGTTGCTGCCCTAGTTTCTCATGATACCCTGGAGGAAGCATGTCGTCGAGACCCGTTTCGGATCCGGTGGAGACCAATTGCATGTAGGGTAGTTATACTGTACTTATCCTGAAGTGGTCAGTTTTGCCCTGTGGCCCCCGTCACACATGTGATATTCATCAGTTCCCATATGATCCTTATCGGTAACCGTCTGCGGAACAGCTCGAGTTCACCTGCTGCATGTCAGGTAGTCGAGCTGTGAGTCAGGTCCACTGGACATCCAGTTATGTGAACTGACAAGTAACGGTTCTCATACAGGTACGCGTCAGCACGGAGGTAGCTATCAATCGGACACCTTTTCTTATTTTAATCAGTTGGTTCTTGGCAGTGAAATGTGTAACCAAGGAAGTTTTAAGTAATCTGAGAACATTTTACTCCGGTTTAAATGAAGTGCATGAAAAGCACACACACGTGTTGCACTCAGACATCTAGTCTCACTCTTCACAATATTACACCCTGATTTTAAATTTAGTGCGTTCACTACCCAGGCTTCTGCTAGCCAGTCGCCACGGTCCTACTGGCTAAAACAACACGGATTTTGGGATTGGCGATACATAATCACTCATTCTGAGCTTTTTATTGATTATTTTTAATACATAAAAATACCCAAACTCAATATTCATAATTGTTTTGTTATCGCAAAGTGTTGTTATCGCTGATCTCCCGGGCCCACTGTGCAGTTCATCAGCGAAAATAATAAACAGAATACCAAATAACGGTAACTGCGTTAATAATGTACCATCATGTACAAGTATGTTGCTCAACAAAATTATCTTTAAATTTGTGATAAATGTTGCTAAGAGGTCTTTCCTGTGGCTTGAGGAACTGTTAGCCACACTGGCTAAGAGAGTCAGCGCGCTAGAGGAAGCCTAGATTACGTAGCTTGGATCAAGTTGGGTTTGAGTCCTGATTGGTTCAGTGACTCGGATGATTAACTGTTGTGTGCGAAAGGTAAAAGATAAAAATGCAATTTACATGCAGTGCCCTCCAAACAGTGAACAGCAATCTTCAAGTCTGACCGCAGATTCTCAGATTGCTCAGTTGTTCTTGGGGTGATGGGATGGGATGTGGTGGGTTTGCGCCAGACAAAGTGTTTTCCTTGGTGGCAGAAATGTTACATTTTAGTCTCATCTGACCAGAGCGTCTTCCTCCATACATTTGGGGAGTCACCCACATGCCTTTTGGCAAACTCAAAACGTACCTCCTTATTTTTAACACTAAGTAATGGCTTTTTTCTGGCCACTCTTTCATAAAGTCCAGCTTTATGGAGTGAACGGCTTATTGTGGTCCCATGCACGGATACACCAGTCTCTGCTGTGGAACTCTGCAGCTCCTTCAGAGTTACCTTTGGTCTCTGGGCTGCCTCTGATTAATGCCCTCCTAGCCTGGAGTTTTGGTGGGCGGCCCTCTCTTGACATGTTTGTTGTGGTACAATGTTCTTTCCATTTGAAGATGATGGGTTTGATGGTGCTCCGGGGGATCATCAAAGATTTGGATATTTTGTTTGTAACCCAGATTTCACTTCTCACAAAGCCTCTTGCTTAGTGGTGTTGCAGCCTCCGGGGCCTTTCAGAAAGGGTGTGTTTATTCTGACAGATCATGTGACACTTAGATTGCACACAGGTGGACATGGGGTGGTGTGTGTGAATACTTTTGCAAGGCACTGTACTTTAACCGTGACGAAGGCGGGTCAGGTGAGCGCAATGTTACTAAAGGTGTCCTTTTGAACCCATTAAGGTTTTTTTAAGCTGAAAGTTGCAGACTCTGTGGAAACAAATGTAAAAATAAACTAAAAAAGATTTATTTATTTTTTATTTAAAAGTGTGATAATGCTGACGCCGCCTGTTCAGATTGACTGTGAAAAAACTGAGAGTCAGCCGTTGTAACTCAAGCACTATCCACCTGGGATGATGTTCGTTCCCTGGAAACTGGACCAATCAGATTGTGCCATTCTCGTGTAGTAAATACTAGTATACGTTACCCACCCTGCAAGCTTGGAATAATGTATGATTCGGTTAAAATGTAAAAAGGGGCGCTGGTGGCCAAATGTTGAGAGCTCTGGGTTATTGGGCTGAAGGTCGGGAGTTTAAGCCCCAGTACCGCCAAGCTGCAGTTGTTGGGCACTAGAGCAACACCTTCAACCTTCAGTCTCTCAGTTGTATAAAAAAAGATAAATGTCGGTCGCTCTGGATTAAAGGGAATCTATCAAATGTTTTGAATATGAAATTCTTGTTTAGTTTGCATGTCTCATGTTCCCATGCAGTTTATACTAAAGCAATTATTCGCCTCAGGCTTGGTGGCCATCGCGAAGTTAAGCAATATGCTCTTGAACTTTCCTATGTTTTATTTATTCAGTGAATAATTAGTTATATCATACTGTACATGTATTATGATCTCTAAAGCGAGTTAACATACTAATGTGTACGTTTCAGGTATCGGCTGTACGGTCAGTGGAAAAACGAGACGTACAGCAGCCACCCGCTGCTGGTGAAGGTGAAGGCCCAGACGGTGGACAGAGCCAAGTACATCATGAAGTAAGCCGAATTCCCATAATGCACTTTTGCACCTCTTTAAAAGCACTATTAATCATCCTAATGAAACAGTCCTGAGCGTAATGAGCAGTAAGTGGTCGCGGGGTGGGAATACATGACTACTCGTCTCTCAGCTCTGCTACGGGAAGGAAACTCGGAGCTCATGCCACTGAGTGCCATCTTGATGCCGCATTTCCTTTAAAAGTGTTTACCTTGGTGTGTGTGTGTGTGTGTGTGTGTGTGTGTGTGTGTGTGTGTGAGAGAGACTCCTGTCCCCTGTGCATATTTGATGAGTCTTTTTAATGAAGCAGCAGCTTTGTGGAATTGCTGCATCAGGTCCCTCTTCCCCTCTTCAAAATGGCTTGAATAAATGATGTTTGGTCGGGTAATTGAAGGCAGGGTGATGTGAAACACGCTCAAGGTAAACGAGTGCAGGTTTTAGTGTCAGAGCAGATTTGGGAAAAGAGTTAAGAGAGCCTGTGGTGAGGATTAAAGGAAGTGATGTGATTGTGGGAACTTGAGTTTTTGAGATTATGCCAGTATTTAAATGCTGTTGTTTAATTGGTGTTAGCGATGGATTTTTGCTGAGTCTCCTGTAGATTTCATGAGGACACTATTAAAAAATTAAAATGAATTTAAAAGAAAAATAAGATCACAAAGTAAAATACTATATTTTTCAGTTCTTTTATTGGACATATATCACGGGCCGTGAAGGTGCAGGGAGTGAATTTGTTCAGAAGAAGAAGGGTGCAGCGAGTGATGTTTAGGACCATTTGCCTTTTTAAAAGAAAGGTGAGCCGCAGCCGCGATAAAGGAAGCAAGGGATGAGGCGAATATTCAACCTGACCAGTTTTCAGATTACGAATAGGTGACTGCAGTCGGCTCGGTGACTCACTCGACCCGACCGCCGCTAACTCAAGCGAGTTGTGCATTGCCGAGTCCCGTCCCTCTTATTTTCTCCTGAAGTGCTTGTACAACCTACTGGAACCAGTAGATTTTTATTTTCATTTGTTTGTGGCTAATCAGGAAATGCTAGTTTTTAGATACAGAACCGTTTCTGAATGTCCGGATCTGAAACTCCCCAACATCCGTACACTAAATGAATCCGTCTCTCCACCCATCAGAGCCATCGTACTAAAAGGTGGATATTTTCATTGTTATACAACTTTGACGTGGAACCATTTCTTAAAGAAGTATTTTATCATGGAGAGATCGTGTTTATGGATATTTGAACTTGGTCATGTGGAAGATTTTGCTTTGAAGGATGTATTTTTGGCGATATCACATTTTCATCCAGGTACGCTGTATGCTGGATCGACGCTCGTGTGTGTGTGCATGTGTGTGTGTGTGTGTGTGTGTGTGTGTAGACATATACACACACACACTCTCATACATACAGAGACTGGACATAAGTAAATAGACACCCAAGATTTCAGAATGAATATTTGCTGGTGGAAGAAGAGGCTTGCGTCTACCTGCTCGGCCATAATAGCCCCATTGACGAAAATAGCACGTAAAAGTTTTTGAGCTGGTTTGGTCTTCTGCAATGTCTGCGGCCTTGGAACAGGGATTTTTCTCCACTGCTCTTTTCATGGAGCGAAGGCATCTTTCTGATGGTCCAGGTCGACCCGGTCGTGGATCCGTGGTGGTCTTACCTTCGCTGTTGTACTTTCTACTGTTGACCTCTCTAAGATTCTGACAATTTAATGACTTAAATTTACTGAACACCAGTCAGACTGCAGTATGAAGGTGCACAAAGTTGTGCTAAAGTCATGCAAGCATGGCTCGCACTCCAGGAGCTCAAGAACTGTCCGAATTAAATAAATTAAACATATTCATTTATTGAGATGAATTTAACTTAAGGATATAAATGTCATCTCTTTCTTCTCTTGCATTTTATACCATTGTACATATTTAAAATAAAGAGGATTGTACAGAGAAACCAGTTCTTTTGCGTTACGATTACTTTATTTTGCTTATTTGTTCTTGTCTCCAGTTTGCCGTTCGTTTTAATCAGAGCTGGCAGACTGTGTTTCCCCGTGAGACATCAGCCTGGTGTGCAGGCAGAAAGACAGTGTGTTCTGGATGCTGTTGCTTCACACTTCGTTACCTTGTGTGATTGTAGATGTGAGAGGCATTCTGCGTATTTTAAGGGGGGGGGGGGTGTTTGTTAGTAATTTTTCACATAAAAGCTTTTTTCCCCCGACGCAATTACTAGGATCTAGTTCTGATTAAACACGGCCTACATGCTTTTTATTTATTTATTTATTTATTAAAGCAGATTGGTCAATGTTTAGATCAAGTGAAACCACACATAACCAAAGCCTTCCAACCTCCATGGTGGTGTAACTGTGGCCCTACTGGCCTCCGGCTACAGAGTGATGACTGCTAGGACAAATGTGATGGAGACGTCGCACGTTGTTTTGTTTTTTGCCATGGCTGAAGAAATGCCGGCTAACAGAGATTGCTCTGTTCCTGGGTGTCCTGCCATTGTCACTTCTGGTACATTGGTCAACTTTGATATCCAGCCAACCACCCGCTGAATAAAATACCTCAAACTTTCTGGTAAAGCAGAAACGGGGCTATCGATTCGCGTGATGAAAGTGATTTTGTGGGCTGAGACGATCAAGGCCAATTCATAACTGCTCCCTCAAGTGCCATAAACTGTAGTTTATTCCTTCTTAAAATTCAGTACATGTTTGTAGGTCATTAAAACACACATCACAAAGTCGGATTACATAAAACCTTCAGCCCTGTGCTCTTACGCCAGCTGAAAGCCTGCACGGTCATCCACCACATCGCCAAATCCAGATTTAACCTGGATGAGGTATGTTCTGGTGCTGTAGTGGTTAGGGTGCTGAGCTCATGATCAGGAGGTCATAGGTTCAAATCCCCATTAAAACTCCAAAATGCTAAGATCTCTGGGGAAGGTCTTAACCTCAAGATCATGGTCTCTGTCCACCAAGCAGTATAAATGGAAACCAGTAAAATACTGGGAATGTAACCTGTGATGGAGTAGAGTCCCATCCAGGAGGAGAAAAAAACAAACAACAAAACCAACCCAATGGACTCACCTTACCTCATGCACTTGGAAAAGAACTTAATAGTGACAGTGAATGAGGAATAATGGATTTATAAATGATGACGGCATTATTGTATCCCTGTGAAGCGTAGGGGATACTGTGTTTCCACAGCCTGTTCGCCGCAGCCGCATCCACCACAGTGCCTGTTCTTTATGGATTTATTTAATATTTATATTGAAGGGTCCCTACGGCAAGCCCTCTCAGCCAATCGAAACTGGGTCTCCTTGACCGCATTTCAAGGTCACGTGAATTATACAAACAGTCATGTAAAATGTCAGATATGTCAAATTTAGCACAGGAATGTTGATTTATACCACATGTGCTTATGGTAGCATATTTGATACCTGATTTCCATATCAGAAGAATCAAATTTAATAAAAACATCATGATACTCAGTGTGCTGTTGCCCATGTGAGATCCACCTGGTGTTCTGTAACAGCAGCACATTTCTACACGAGTGCAGTAATTCAGATAAACACTGTGTATCCATGATGAGCTGAAAAGCATCTCACAATAGCCTTATTGACCACACGCCTGATGAGCTCCCTGATTAGAAGGCTACATGTTTTAGTTCTTTAAGCCACGTTGAAATGTCTGCAGGTCAGCCTGTGGCCACTGTAACCTCGGGTTCCTGTTCATGGCTAACAGTAGAGGAACCCAACGCTCTCGCTGTGGTAGCGTGTCCGTTTCAAGTGACTGTGCAGTGGCTATTCTGCTCACCACAGTCATAGTGTGTTAGAAGGGAGTAACCAGACTGGTGAGAGCCGATCATGGTCCCTCAGATCTCTCTGGGTTCTGTGTGGTCAGTGAGTGTATGCATAGCCGCCAGTCAACCATTATATTTAAAATCGTTATGTCTGGTGTGGTGAATAACATTAATCCCATTACGGCAGCACTGGGGAGGCAGCGGGATGTATAACCCGAAAGTGAAGAGTCAGTTCTTGAAGTTGATGTGTTGGTAGCAGGAAAAATGTGCAAAAGTAAGAATCAGTGACTTTGATAACATTGTGACGGCTAAACAAGTCTGTACATTTTCATAACATGGCCGGGTGTTCTGATATGTAGTGGGAACTACCCACCAATAGTGGTCCAAGGAAGGACAAGCACTGAGTTGGCAAGAGTGTAATAGGTGCTCATGGGAAAAACGGCTAAAACTGTTAATGATACAAAGGGGTCAGAACGCACCATGCGTATGGGGCTGCTTAGCCACTGACCAGCCAGATGGTGATAATGTTATGGCTGATTGGTGTACATGGGGTCCCAAGTAAATGTGCGCCTGCATGGCCCAAAATAATATCATTCTACTGCCAACCCCAAAGAGCCCTGTGTGATGCTGCACAACGCCGTGTTTTACCTGCAAGCGCAATTCACCAGAACGGTGGCATGAAATTAGTAGCTTCGTTAGCTTGAGTGTGCACCAGTGCAGTGGGTTGTATTTCATGGTAGTTTGTCAGTTATTAAAGCAAATCACATTTATTGGAGGTTATAATAGAAGACCTTTTCCAGCATTTAGGTATCCTTAAAGTACACCTTTATACTCGCGGTAAGGAAAACCGTGCTGTATATTTAACGCGGCCGTCAGCTATGAGAGATGATCGCTGCGGCCGCATCGATTCATATTACAGCTGAACGACAGTTAAAAGTCTAAGGAGTGTATCGGGAGAGTCTTTATTCTCCGAGTTCAAGCTAATATCAGAAATGTAGCAGTAATGAGTGAGGAGAAGGAAAGGATGAGACAGGGTCAGGAAGTTTGTGCGTGTGTGCGGAGGAAGCGCGAGTGTGTTAGAAAGCAGGAACAGGATGGAGCAGTGGAGTGTGTGAGACTATGACAGTGCTGCAGAGGAGCACAGTGTGCACTGAAGCAGAAATGAAGCCCTGCTGTTGATTCCTTCAGATTAATAAAAGCCAGGGACGGCACACACACGCACGCACACACACACACACACACACGCACGCACACACACCATGTCATTAGATTTTAATGATGGTGTCCAGTCTATGTAAGGATTCTTGTGTCTTCATCAGTTGGGTTAGTTTTGGGTTCGTTCCAATAAAATTTTCAGCCTGCTGCACCCTGTACGAAACACTCCACCGTGTGTGTACCCCCCCCCCCCCCATTTCATATGAATTGGCTCCATCTTCTAGTTGCAAACCCGGTTGCATCATTCATCAGGTTGTGTATTGTGTTCTGGACCTGAGCAAACTGCTCACTTAGGTTAACAGTACAGTTAAAGGATGAACAGCTGCTGCCAAGCAACTCCACGGCCCAACACACACACACACACACACACACACACACACACACACACACACACCCACCCTTGTTCTTTAGTCCTATTTCTCTTCTGTTTTTTTGACCACTGGGTCTCCTCATTAATTCTAACGACAATCCATTCGCAGCAAACTCGTAGGCCTTAAGGACGTATTTGCCGAGCACGGCATTCGATCCCAATTAAATTCCCTTCAAAACGCGCAGTGTGGGCGTGTGCCGCAGCGAGCAGAGTGCCTCATCAGACGCACCAGAGCTGCTCATCAAATGTGCTAGAGACGTACACGTTCATTAAGGCTGTTTCATTCTTGCTAGCGTATGTAGCCTCCTGGAGCTCCTCCCGTGTTTCAGTCACTGCATCATTAGGTGAGTTTGAGGAATAATCGGTATTAAGATGGCTGACTTTATGGGGAGGGAGAACAGGCAGCAATTATAAAGCACCAGTGAAGGTACAGCTTCGTTAAGGGCATTTAATATGTCGAATGGTGACTGGGCTTGTCATAATTTTGATGATTCTTTGATGAGAGGTATGTTTGTGTGTCTCTCTCTCTCTCTCTCTCTCTCTCTCTCCCCCTCTATATATATATATCTCTCTCTCTCCCTCTCTGCCGCTCTCTCTCTTTCTCTCTCTATATATATCTATCTCTCTCTCTGCCTCTCCCCCGCACACTCTCTCTCTCTCTCTCTCTCTCTCTCTCTCTCTCTCTCTCTCTCTCTCCCCCTCTATATATATATATATATATCTCTCTCCCTCTCTGCCGCTCTCTCTCTTTCTCTCTCTATATATATCTATCTCTCTCTCTCTCTCTCTGCCTCTCCCCCGCACACACTCTCTCCCTCTCTCTCTCTCTCTCCCTCTCTCTCTC
>JAOUQZ010000049.1:1721226-1736401 GCA_028564935.1 Neosilurus hyrtlii | reverse complement strand
CACACACACACACACACACACACACACACACACACACACACACACACACACACACACACACACACACACACTGTCAGCAACTAATAAAAGTGAATTCAACCAAACTCTGTGATAAACATCACAATATTGTCATTTTAACCTTAATTTCTTTATAGTTCCAGGAAGTAAAGTCACTAAAATCGTTTCTTTTTCTCTCCCCCTGATAAAGCCACTTAACAAAAAGAAGAAGGAGAAGGAACGGTGCACTGCGCTGCAGGACAAGCTGCTGGAGGAGGAGAAGAAGCAGCTGGAACACGTCCAGAGGGTCCTGCATCGCCTCAAGCTGGAGAAGGACAACTGGTTAATCACCAGTGAGTTCTTCACTCCTCCTTTCTCTCGCTGTGTCATACTTTCGCATCCCATATGGCTCCACCAAAAAGCGAGCCCTTCTCAGTGCATAACTCTTTACTCTTGATGATTGCCTCGTCCGGTCTTGTGGAGCGAGATATTTATAACGCGTTAGATTTAATCACGCAGGCTGTGTTTGTGGAAGTTGTTTGTTTAGCATTGTTTGCTAGCTTTTCATAGAAAAGACACAGATTATCTCAGAAGTGACAACACGTTCCTGAATTGCTGCCTGACCAAGACTGCCATGATGTTAAAGTTGTGTAACAAAGCGTCAGTGTCCTGCATTCATAAAGCAACGTTTTAAACTGATTCCAGGTAACCCAGGGGGGTCAGTGAGTCCAGGGGTGTCTCATTTTCATTCTTTTTTTATATATAGTCATATATAAATCCAGAGGTTCTATTCCTAAAAAGTAGCATTTGCGAAGAGTCACAAACACCTACCATAGTAACTGTATTAAACTAGGACAGGGAATTGTACATGGCAGGCACAGAAGAGCGGAGTGATGCGCACTATTATTGAATATAAGAGCACAGCTTACCCAGTCTGCGGTGTGGACCCGAACTAACCCGAGTAACTTTGTGCTGAATCCTCCACCCCAGTTCCTGTTGGTTACCGTAAACCACAGTATATATGCGCCCTCTTCAGTTTCTTAGTTGAATACATTCATGTTAAAGGACCATGTTGGAAATGAAATGATGTTATTCTCTTCCTGGGGTGTTAACCTTTTCTCAACACATTCTTGTACTGTAACAGTTTCCTCCTTTTCTTTTTTTCAGAATCAACCAAGAACGAAACCATCACGAAATTCCTACAGCTTTGTCTGTTCCCACGCTGCGTCTTTTCAGCCATTGATGCTGTCTACTGCGCGCGTTTCGTTGAGCTGGTACACCAGCAGAAAACCCAGAACTTCTGCACACTGCTCTGTTATGATCGCGTGAGTCCTTTCTTCTTCTTCGCACTTCCTTCCAGCAGCTGCTGCTTTTTTCGGAATACTGCGCAGATGTGCAGGGTGACCCCAAACAAATTCCCACGTTTTAAAGGTTAAGGATGATCAAGTTATTGTTTACACACATGTGGCACTAGCGGCGGTGCTGAGGTCTATTGGTAGCTGAACCCCAACCATCCCCAGTCAGCACCACGGCATGGTCAGGAGCACACCGTGCTTCACTCTCGAACAGCCGCTCCGTGATTGCGCCCAGAGGGCCTTTTGAAGTTGTTTCCGTATTCCGTGAAAGCAAAACGTTTCAGATGAGAAAATCTTGCAGTGGGTTGAAAATTTCAGAGCAGGCTCGGCGTTAAAAAGAAACTCACCTAGTCAGCCTCGGAGCGCACGTACTCCTGAGAAGCACTGAAGCATTGGGGCGATGTGTGTGCAGTCTCCCCGAGACGTTGCTTTAGCCGTAGGGATTTCCCAGGAAACTGCACGGAGCATTTTACACTCCAAGACCTCCACGTTCATCCATATAAAAACTGCATTGAATGAAACTTCATGTGTGCAAATAATAATTTGATTCTCTTTAACCATTTCTTTTTTTTTTTTTTTTTTCATTTCTCTTTGTAATGTGGGAGGTTTTACTGGGTCACCCTGTATAATGAATAACTGCTAGTGTGGGGAAGGACAGCATCCACAGCCAGCAGCCTCACACTGGTTTGTGTTTGTGTAAATGCTGATCTCCTGCTGGGCTTAATTGCACCAAGTGTTTGATAATGTGCATTAAAGCAGCGGCGTGTAAAAGAAAAAAGCTTGTTTATGGAGATGCCTCGAGAAATGTGTCTTTCAGGGTGTTTACAGCCTTGCTGTCTTTCCTGTAGGTGTTCTCTGATATCATCTACACAGTGGCGAGCTGTACGGAGAACGAGTCTCGGCGTTACGGCCGTTTCCTCTGCTGCATGCTGGAGACGGTGACTCGATGGCACAGCGATAAAGCCGTCTACGAGAAGGTGCAGTTGCTACATTGCCATGCTTGCAGAGCCCCATAACTGATCAAGCATGAGGTTTCATCTATAGTTCGGTGTCATATTGTGTGACAGCTGCATAATCATGTAAAAAACCTACAGATACGAACGGCTAGCAAGTTATTCCTCATTCATTTCTAAACTAAAATCGATAGACGCGGATCCACTTTGTGTTCAGTGTTACAACCGAAACAACTATAATAATACATTTGTTTTTATTGCATGAGGGACCTTCTGTTTTTAGAACTGCAAATTCAAACGACGCCGTGCTTTCTTTGGCAGGAGTGCGGCAATTACCCAGGGTTCCTAACCATTTTCCGAGCCAGTGGATTTGACGGAGGAAATAAGGCGGACCAGCTCGACTATGAGAACTTCAGACACGTTGTTCACAAATGGCATTACAAGCTGACTAAAGTAAGTATTGCCTTTTGTTTTTTTTTTTTTTATTTATTTCTTATTTTTTTTAAACACCCATGGTAAATCTGTGCTTCTGCACCTCAGGCATGTTTATTTATATTTGTTCGTTTAGAAAATACGACTCAGGAAGAAAGTGTGCAGTTAATATCATACGTGTCGGCTGAATTAAATTAGACAAGACGAAATGAATTAGTGAAATTATCTGGATGGCTGTCTTCATCCCTTGGGGTTAAATTTAGTGCAGCTGAAAGAGGCCTGATGTAAAATGTATTTTTCTTTAGTAATAAATGAAAATTTAGGAGTAAAACAACCGGATGTTTGATGGGAAGATGAATGATTACCTTAAGACAGAGGAAGAGTTCGCCTCGCCACTGAGAGTCAACTGACTCAAGCAGCCATGCACTGAAGGTTAGAGGAGCAGGTTTAGGACCTAATGGTCGACGGTTCGATTCCCAAACCAGCAGGAAAAATGTGACTTTTGCGGGGGACCCCCCCACCACCACCACCAAAAAAATTCAGCTGCTCTCCAGGTGCCCCCAGTGTGTGGCAGCCCACTGCTCCGTGTGTGTGTGTGTGTGTGTGTGTGTGTGTGTGTGTGTGTGTGTGTGTTTCGAGACCCGTCTCTCTACTCTATGATAATAATGACTGCTTTGGAACCTCAAAGATTTTAGCATTATGGTTCCTTGAATTTTGTATTTGTACCATCCTCCCTGGAAGCCTATTAAAGAAAACGAAAATCAGTCGATCTACAGAGGCTTCTATTGCAGACTGATTAAACAGGTTATTAAAATGCCACCTACAGGCTTAAAAACCTTTGTATGCTGCAAGATCATGTAACTTGTAGTGTTGTGTAATTAAATTCAGAATCTAATAATTTGACTCATTTTTGATGCAAACTAATTCCTCTGGTCTTAAAAGGAGTGAGGTGCGAAACATTCGGAGTACCCACCACATTTAGTCGAGCGACCCTTTTCTAATAAGACCTGCATTTTGTGTGTGTTAATTTTCCAGGCCTCGGTGCACTGTCTGGAGACGGGCGAGTACACCCACATTCGCAACATTCTCATCGTGCTGACCAAGATTCTGCCCTTCTACCCCAAAGTGCTGAACCTGGGCCAGGCTCTCGAGTGCCGAGTGCACAAGATCTGCCAGGAGGAGAAGGAGAAGAGGCCCGATCTCTATGCTTTAGCAATGGGGTACCTTGCATTCTGAACGGCTCTGAACCGTTTCTGCAGTATTTATGTATTTTGCGGTCATGATTATGGTTTTTAGCAGAAAAGTGATGGCTCAGGGTACCAAAGCCTGTCTTGTTTGCTGCGGCTATTCTCTTCCCACGCTGCAGCTTAGCTCAGCTGTATTGTCTTATTGATGAAATCTGGAGTGAAGGATGATCTTGTCTGCTTAGTGAGCGACACTGTTTCCTTTCGCTTTTTACCAAAACCTTATATTTTAACTCGCTTAATTCAAGCAATGGGCAAGAATCATGAGGTCGGCTTTTCTTTAAGAGCCTTCGACCTCAGAGCGTAATGACGACCCAAGTCCACTGTAGGTTTGTTTTTCCGAATTTGGTGGCACCCTTATCCAGAGCGACTTTAAAAAATGACTTTTTTGGTCTCAAAAAATGTATCCTAATGCTAGGACAGGAACCATCAAGCTAAAATCCTATTATTGGAGGTCTTACGACGAGGAGTAAAGAGTCCTGACACATGCAGTATTTTCCTTTGGTCGCTGACATTATCATCCCTGCTAACTTACACCTTCACCGTTTGACTTGCGGCTTAAGATTTGTCACCTGAGCAAGAATTTTTGTAAGAGGAGTTGAATTTGACATTTGTTTTGAGCAGTTTGTGGCATTTAAGGTTAATTAGGAAGCGATTTCCACTAACCGAGGATGGGAATTTTCACCCCTGGGGGGTTTAAATGCTCAGGCCTTCTGTGTGGCTTAATTTAAGTGACAAATGATATTCAACTTGTTTCTGCCACTCGGGTGACTTGTAATCTCACCTGGTGCAGGGCAATATTGATCTTCTGCGCTAGTATGGATTTAGACAGTCAACAAGAAAATAGTAACCGACATTACAAGTTCTAAAAGAAAACGAAATCAAATAGAAAGAAAAATTCTGTATTATGATTTGAATTCCAAACCAGGGCATTCTTGATTTATTTATTTATTTGTTTTTCTTGTTGACCCCATCATATCGGAGAGCGCTCTAGAAGAGCCTTTGACTCTGCACCACTGTGTACGCTGTGATATATAACCATGTATGTGACTTGCAGCTACTCTGGCCAGTTGAAAAGCAGGAAAGCTCACATGGTGCCTGAGAACGAGTTCCACTACAAGGAGCCTGCAAGCACCGCCAACCCCGGCGCCCTGCAGAATGGCCCAGGCAGCTCCGGCAAGCCTGGCACTGCGACCCCTGCATCTGCCAACACTGGAAAAAATGAGGAGGGAGCTGCCGAGGACACGGGTGGGTTCACACACGTTAACAACTTAATGAAATCAGAATTAGCGACCAAGTCGTATTTTTGTTCTAATTCTGGATTTTAAACTAGAAGTCAAAAATGAAAAAAGGAAAGTAAAGTACAGGGCCAAAAAAAATAATAGGGCCAAAAATGTAAGATGTGATTTCTCTTTTATCGAATCTTTAATTATTTCAACCTCCAGTAACAGGCTGTGTATGTTGTGAATGCTTTACCTGAATCATGGGTCAGTTAGTGAAGCATGGCGTTTGGTTTAATCCTAAACGGTGCAACTTGCTTTTAATGTTTTCAGATAAACCGAAGGACAAATCTCAGGTGGCTCAGAAAACGGCCTGCAAAACCCCGACCCCAGCAAATAAAGCAAACAGCAGCAACGGCAACAGCACACCTAACAGGTACACATGCACCTATCTACAGCACCTCCAGAACACTGCAGAATGATGTACCGCTCTCATCTCTCGATAATGTTATTAAAAGGTTCGTCCCCGAGGCAGAGAAGATTAGCACCAGCTTATTATTTCAAACTACTCGGCAAATAAATCAATCTTTTATCAAAGTCTACCTTTCTTATGAACTGCATAATCACATTTGAACAGCGTTCCAGGCTAGAATCTGCTTGCTGTTCTATTAAATTGAGCTATTGCTGAAAGAACCCCTCAGAAAGGAACCGTCTTGGCGCGATATGGTTGTTACAACCTCCAGACAATTGCGAAAGGCTTATTAAATTGGATGTATAAAGCATCATTTTGAAAGAAGACATCAAAGGGAGTCGCACAGAGACCTGGAAAGAAAGGTCTCCATTAAGGCCCATTCAGGACCAGTGGGAATGTAATGAGTTTGTAATGGTTCTTCCAGGCTCCAGAGTACTTTACTGAGGTCAGTGACGGTGCCATTGTCAGATACTGGATTGGAGCTTAACTCACCTCAGAGTGAGAGGTCACAATGCTACCCTGTAAAATGTTCATTAAGGCATAGTTTGGGGATTGAAGGACGTCTAAATGGTCCCTCAGCTATTCGGAACCGTTTCTACTCGATGTCATGACTTGTTTATTTATTGATTCTGTTAAGCCAGCTTGTGAAGTATCTCAAATCTTTGTGCATAGTCTTTGGATGCATCATGTGTAGTATTCTTCATAAACCAAATTTATATCAGTATGAATGATTTCCTTCTTTATTACTTTTGGTGTTATTTAGGCTTTTTAAATTTTTTCTAAACAACCATGACACTTCTGCCTCTTTCAGATTGTCAAAACAATGTCATGGTGATTACGTGCTATAATCAGCACTAAAGCTGCTCCAAAATATCAGAGTGCGCTAATTTTTCTTTTTGGTCTGGCCGTGTATCTGTAGATAATTCTAATTTTGGTTTAAATGTTTTTTATTATACAGTATATGTTGGCAAAGGTTTATATTCATTGGATTTTAAATGAGCTCTAATAAAACTGAACTTTACAGAGTCGTCCTTCATATGAAGAAAGCATTACACATTGAACACCATCCTGTGTGCATTGTCATCCTTACAGCATCA
Source organism: Neosilurus hyrtlii (assembly GCA_028564935.1). NCBI lineage: Eukaryota > Metazoa > Chordata > Actinopteri > Siluriformes > Plotosidae > Neosilurus > Neosilurus hyrtlii. The sequence continues at coordinate 1,729,631 of JAOUQZ010000049.1, read as the reverse complement.
AAGGGAGCAAAGAGAAGGAAGACAAGGAGAAGTGTGTGAAGGAGAAAAAGGAAAAGAAGGAGAAGACCGCTGCCAGCACTCCAGAGGCCAAGGCAGGAGGGAAGGAGAAGCAGAAGGAGGAGAAAACAGGTGACGCCAAGGACAAGGTGCCCAAGGCTGAGAAGGACAAGAGGAAGGATGACAAGAAGGACGAGAAGAGCAAGATCGACGCCAAGGCTGCAGACAAAGAGTCATCCAAGGAGCGAGACCTGGCCAAGGAGGGCAAGCTAAAGGAGAGCAGCAAGGGCGAGAAAACCGCTGGGGCTCTCAAGTCTCCTGTTCCCAGATCAGAAGGAATCGAGTCTGAACGGGGTAAGGCAAAAAAAATCAAAAAATTCTTCTATAGGCGAGTTATTCGGGCTAATCGTTTCATCACTGTCGTATATAACAGTCTGAGGATTGATTAAAGTTTGAGAGGCACTGTTGAAGCTAACGCGGTCACATGACCTGGGACACAGCGATCTATACAGCACCAAAGAGCGAGTAGATGGTAATCTTTTACTTTTACTTTTCTTAATCAAGGCCATTTGTTCTCTTTTTTATAAAGGAACCCTGGCCAAGAAGTAGGGCTTAAATTTTATGATAATGAAAAAAAAAAGAACAAACAGAAAAGTGGATTTGGTAAATCTTCATTTCCTGCTGCAGGCTATGTGCCTCTTATACAGCAGCTAAAGCTACACTGGTGCTAATAAGCAACACAAAATACATTACTGTAGCACCAAAAGCAAATATTTACTCTGAACTTTAAGATCTTTTCCTCCCATAATGCAAATTTTTTTGTTATTATTATTATTACTATTGTTGTCGTCACCGTTTATTTATTTATTTATTTGTTCGTTCGTTCGTTCGTTTGTTTGTTCGTTCGTTCGTTCATTCATTCATTCTTCAAAGAAAAAACGGCCTCTCTGGGGATGCAGGGCAATAACTATCAACCACATGAATTTCTTTTGCATAGGATGGCCAACTAAAGTTCTTGACGTCAGTAGGACCAAACATGAGGTTATGCAGAAATAAACTGTATGGCCAAGAGTTTGAACATCTGACCAGATTTGCCCAAGTTGAAGAGAGAAAAACCTGTAAGTGTTTTAAGAATGAAAACTCCAACTGAAAGCAACAAGATCATCTCAAAATGTGCAGGTCACTCACTAGTCTGGGCAAAAATTGTGCACAACCTTTTTACTTACTGCCTGAGTGCCTGGTCTTCCAAGCCCCTGATACCCATTTTAACCCTAACGTCAATTGTCCCTGGTCCCTTTTCAGACGGGGTAGCGAAAGCAGTGGACACCATAGTGTGCCCTCATGATCCTCATCTCTGCAACCTATCCTTATATACACACGGGTGTACTTCTATTCAGAAAACCAATTTAAGAACATGTCACAGTTCTGTGACAGTCAGCGTTTTGAAGCGAGATCTAGACATTGGATTTTAAAAGAGCATCTTGTGACTCCTGCTTCCTGTCTAAAGATGGTACTCATGGCTCAAGGAGTTCTGCAGAAAGGCTTAAGGAAAGGTCTGTGCTTGATTGTCTGCAAGGTCACCAAAGGACTTTTTATAAAAGAAGTTGGGTCCTGGCTGCTTTCTGTGGTGAAAGATACCAGACTGTCTTGCTACGGTACAAGGAGGAATCCTGTGGAGGAGACTACATGTTATTCAATCTGTAACCAGAATTAGGGCTGAATGATTATATCGATAAATTGTAATATCGCCATTAGTGTCAAATTATGTATTTTGATATTGAAGGCAAATGGTTGCTACGTGGCTAGGAGGTTTGGGCTGGGGCTTGCCTGCTTGCTCTGTAGTGTGGCACATGGCCAAGATCTGTGTTGGAATTCATTCAAAGGCGGCTGGGGCATGGGTTGTGCCATGGGATGTGGAAAGGACTTAGCACTTCTGAAGAGGAAAAAAACCTGTAATCCCACTTTTACTGTAGAGAATTCTCTCTGGCTTGTCTGTCACTGCGGCACGCCAGGGAAAAGCTTGTGCTCTTAATGAATAAAAGCGTGAGGATGACACTCGAGGTTCATACCAGGGGATTTCAGGGATGTCAGGCTGTTGTGTCATGGCTGTGATTGGTCTCTTCTGTAAGAGAGATCTGCTATCATTGGCTGTTTAATCTTCACTCATAATCATCCCGAGGCATCCTCTATAATGAGATATCGAATAAAAGTTACTTTTTTCTCAGTGTTTGATGATGGAATTTAAAGCCTAGGCTTGATCCAGACTGCACACCGTGGGCTTTTTGGTTAGAAAGATTTAGAAGCCATATAATCTAATAAATAAGAGCAATGCTTGTGATTTAAACGGATCTAAACTAAAAGCCTTGTATTTTTTCTTTTGTTTTCTTCTCTTCACTAGAACAAAAAAGACGAAAGCTCGACACACATTCTTCGCCCTCACACTCCTCTGCGGTTAAGGTTAGTATGGCCTGAGGAGGGCCGTTTTCCTCTTGTCCCCTCCATCCACATGCCAGAGTTCAGGGGAGGCCTCTGGATCCCAGCCTTCATAGGAGAGCAGTAGGGGGGAGAAGTTATACATCATATGGACAAATCTCTTTTTTTTTTTTTTTTTTTTTTTTTTTATTTTTTTTTTTTGGAAGAATCTATTTTTAATACGTAGAATTTTTTAATGATAGCATTGAATGGACTTGCCAAAAAGTTAAACCCGTCGCTTCAGATTTTCTGCTTCCCCTTTTGTATATTTTGTGCTGAGGATAAAAAAAGCTGCTGTCAAAGTGCCTTGGGAAATATTTTTGTCACATAAAGCATGGTGGTGTTTTTCTTTTCTTTTTTTTTTTCTTTTTTTTTTGTAAGTATAGATATTATATTTTTGTAAATTGCCCTTCAGTTTTTTCCCTCTGGGATTTTTTTTTTGGGTGATTTTTCCAATTTTGTGAGCGACCATCTTCGGCTATAGCGTTAAATCCACCAAGAAAGAGTAAAAGTAAATAAACGAGGCCACCGTTTTTAAACACCGAGACGAGCGAATGTTTTTTTTTTTTTTTTTTTTTTTGCTGGAAGATTTCTTGAATAGAGCGTCTGGTCACAGCGCCCTGGCACCTCAGAGCGGTTGGAATTTGCATGTTCTCCTGCTTCATTAGCTGTGATATCCATCCTGGATCATCCTGATGACACCAAGCAACCCCTTTGCCCCTCCTATTTTTGAGCGGCAGGAAGAGGCCCAGAGATGCCAAAGCTACGGAAAGTTTTTTTTGTTTTGTTTTTTTTCCCCCTGCTCCCCCAGATCTCCACATCTTCTGCAAAAGCCTTCCTTCCAGCCATGAAGGGAAACCCCCATGATGCATCACCAGCAGCAGCTGCATAGTGCGAGGGAAGAAAGGCTACCGGGGGGGAAAAATGAGCAAAGCCTTTCCGGAAGGAGCTGCTTATCTGCAACCAGGGATCTTGTTGTAAATCTATTTGCACCCTAATTCCATATGCACCCAACCACCAGGACCTTATACAAGCCAATAAAATTCACTTATATCTTTCATACCAGGCCACTTAGTTAGCATTCTGACATGGAGGAGTGCTCCAGTGCTACACTAAGTTAATTATTTCCTTCAGCACACACACACACACACACACACACACACACACACACACACACACATCACACTGACTTAATAGAATGTATTCTTAATTTAGACCAAATAAATAAAGTAGCACACAGCACAGGTTCTCCAAGCACATCTAGTCTCACGTTGCTCCTGCCTAGGCAACAGTTTAGCCTCCAGTTGTTTCATTCACTAACCATGTCAAAGTTCTAGTCTTTGAAGGTCTCTGTGGGGATGTGTTGAATGCCGGCCAACCTCCCCCCCTCCCCTCAAAACCCCTTTCTCCTGCTGTGTGCCAACTACTTCAGCTCATCTGTCATCTCCGTTCATTCCTACAGGACAATCTCAATGACTTCAAGGACTCAGCTACCAAGGTGCATATCATTTAAACTACTTTACATTTATTTTCCGTCTATGATGTTAGAATACACATTGATTGATGACCTGTATTTGGTAGTGTGGTATTTTCAGGCATTTGGGGTATGTTGGGATAGTTTTTTGAGTCAAGTAATATCGCATAAGCAAGTGTGGTGCGGTACAGAATATCAGCAGGTAATCAACGCCGTCCTGCTCTTCAGAAGAACAGATATTGAGTTTATAAGTTCTATAAACAAGACATTAATATCCAGCACCGGACATTTCAGACACCGTACAGTGAATCAGTAAATGATTTTATTTATTTTTCTCTGTCAGTGAAAGTAGTAACTGAAGAGCCTTTAGATGGATAGAGCATCACTTGCTGATGTACGACACACAGGATGACGGGCCGCCCCTAATAAAACGTACTAATAGCTGGAACGTAATGTGTTTATATAGTGAATACAGACTAAACCCAGTTGATTGGTGCACACAGTGAAAAGTCCCAGTGCTGCAATTCAAAATGCCAAAATTCAGACTGATTAGTGGATCGAGATTACCAGTAACACCTTTTGTAATACCCAGTTGAGTGTATTTGTCGTGGGGCGGTGGTGTAATGGTTAGCATATTTGCCCCACAGCTAGAAGGTCCTGGGTTTGAGTCCTGAACTTGGCAAGAGTGTTTTAATGTGGCGTTTGTAGGGTCCTTGTGTGGGTTTCTTCCTGGTACTCGGGTTTTCTCCCACAGTTAAAAGACATGCCCATTAGGCTAATTGGCTGTTCCTAATTTCCCCTTAGTGTGAGTGTGAATGGTTGTGTGTTTTAGACCTGTGATGGACTGGTGAGCTGTTCAGGGTGTACCTTGACTTCTCCCAGTGTCAGATGAAAGAGTCTCCAGCCGCCCCGTGACCTGAGTAAGGTTAAGTGGTTTGGCAAATAAGTGATGAGTGAGTTAGGGAGTGTTTTCAAAGGGACATGCCAAGCTCCTGGTCCACTGCATGTAGTTAAAATCAGTAACCATCAACGCACTGGATTAGGAGTCATACATTGGTGCTCCACTGGTGTCTATAAGGAAAAATAAAAGTCTGAGAACTGGTATAATATCTCACATTTTATGAGATTAATTTCCTTTAATACCTCAACATAGCAAAATTCTCTAATCTGATTGGTCAGGAGGTTGTATATTTATATAAAGGCACGGCTCTGGCATTTATCTCAACTTGCTACTACTAATACATTATTGTTTCTATGGTAACAGCACATACAGTCAGATGTATATGGCAAATCCCATACAGTCCAAGTCTAATAAAAATAAATGGGTTTCTTAAAAACACATCGTGTAACAAATAACAGAGTGCAGAGAAGGTTTCTGTTACTAGATGATTATGTAACATATATGGAAGGGACCTTGTGGGTTTGTTTGTTTTTTTTGGGTGGGGGGTGTTCTTGAAAGATCTTAACATGATTTTGGGATTTGTTTTTGTTTTGTTGGCAGATTAGCACTATTAGCATTTATTTGTGCTGTGTACAGCTATATCAGTTTGTTTACTGCGAGGCTGCAGATGACAGGAGAGGAAGAAACCGAGGCGATGGTGGTGTACTTTCAGCACTTTTCCACTCTGCCATTTCATATATTTAATTTGTGTAGAGTTGAGAATGTCTCTTGCCACTGAAATCGTCCTGTGCCGCAAATGAGCAGTCGGTCACCTGCCATTTAGCTCCTTGATCATGTGAATGTCGAGTTAGAGCTGGATCAAGAAAGAGCAGACCAAGGACTAATCGCATTGTGAGTGTCCTCTGTAAACTAATTTAAAACATGTTGCTAAATGAAGCCCTGCTTCCTGTTTGCCAGTTTGTTTAATGAGATAAAGCAACACATTAAACTGATTTACCTTTAAATTTACCTAATATTAGGTGCTCGGAGTGTTTGGGTGCGAGTTTTAGGACTTTATAAACCCAGTGCAATAAAATTTCAGTAACAAGATTCTGCTCAATACGTGCACTGGATAACTGCAAAGCCCTTCATTAGACCAAATTTTGTGCTTCGGTGGAAAGAAATCATATCTTATATCTCACGAACTACCTTTTCCTTGCAGCGCTTCATTACACACACATGCGCACACACACACACACACACACACACACACGTGCACACACACAGACCCACCTGCACACAAACGCTTCATAGTCCGCTAATGTAATTTCTTTTCCACAATATCCTCTATTTCCCTGCTTGCCCCTGCTCTCCCGATACTCCTTAGCTCTCTTCGGCTGCTCGGCTGATAAGAGTTTCTTCCTCCATTATGGCCTGTGAAGGCAAAGGCAGGATATTTGAAAAAATGCTGATGGTGCTTCTCTTAAAAGCAGGATAACAATTCCAATTCCTTAACCAGCCCCTGAGTTTCTTAAATAATGTGTGATATTTTATGAAAGGAACGTTGCTTAAGTGGCCAGATATGTGGAAGAGAAGCTTTAAATTAATTAAAAAACCCTTTTTGCTCTTTTGGATGTTCTTTTTTTAATACTTGTACATGATGATGTTATAATGTTATTTATTGTATACACCACTCAACCGTACCTTTAAATCCACTGAGGGGTAAAGTGAATACCAGTGATTCCCATTATATTGGTGTCTGTCGTAAGGTGGGATGTATTATGCAGCACGTGAACCGTCAGTTCTCGAAGTTGATGTGTTAAAAGTGGGGGAAAAGGGAGAAGCGTAAGCAACAGTGACTTTTACAAGGACAAAATTATCATGCCTAAAAAACTGGATCAGAACGTCTCAGATCTTGTGGGTGAGGTCAGGGGTGCTTCCGGTATGCAATGGTTAGTACTTACCAGAAGTGGCACAATGAAGGGCAAATTGTGAACCAAGAACAGAGTCACGGGCACCTCTGGCTCACTAAGCCTCATGAGGAGTGAAGGCCAGCCACTGTCCACAACCGAAAGATCCTGCAATAGGTACATGAGCATCAAATCTGGACCACGGGGGCAATGGAAGACGCTTGACTGGCCTGGCATATCACATTTTCCTTTACATTATATGGACCGATGGGTGCGTGTGCATCGGCGTCGTGGGTAAGAGATGGCATTAGGATGGTGTATCAGACGCATTCTGGGCAATGTTCTGCTGGGAAATCTTGGGTCCTTGAGTACATGTTGATGCTCCTTTGAGACAGACCGTCTACCGGTACATTGCTACAGGAGAAGAACTTCTCTGATGTTCTGCTCAGGAGTCTCTTTCAGCAGGATAATGCTTCCTGGCATATTGCAAAACTGTTCAGGATGATTTGAGGGCAGGTGGCTCCAAATTCCCCATTTCTGTGATGTGCTGGACAAACAAGTCAGAACCATGGAGGCCCACCTTGCAAATACAGGGAATGAAGGATGTGCTGTGAACTGTTTGGTACCAGACCTTTAGAGGTCTTGTAGAGCCCATGCCTTGTTAGGTTGGAACCATTTTGGTGACACAAGGTCAACATGAAGTGTCTTCTAAAGGTTTGTGCCACCTTGAGGCACCAGATTATCTTCAGCTTATGCTTGATTGTTCAAGTCTCTGGAACTGTATCCATTGTTAAGATATTTCCTCATGCACATGAATAAGGATGGTCAGAATCTGTTTGGGTTTTTTGTTTGCATGCATGTGCTTAGTGCTGTTAACAGCCAATACCAGCAGCCTCCCATAACCTCACTTCAAACCACAAAAAAGAAAAAAAAAGGCAGCAACACGGCAAAACAACCAAAGAGGAAATACGGTATACATGCTTGGGGGAATAAAGGGGTAATTGTAAGTTTACTGGATATTTGAGGAAATAAATCTATTCAAGCCAAAGTAGAAGGACCTACTGAAATCCAGCGTAGTTCGGCTTGATCATGGGCGGCTGTAGACCAGAGCAAAATGCGATGCATACATTAGCTGCTAGCACATACAATAAGTCATCTCATGCATATGGATTTTTTATTTCTTGGTGACACGGAATCGTACAAAAAAGGTGTCAGTGTGTTCATATGCTCTTGGTGGACAGTCACAGACCAGCAGGTAAGGGGCACTTAGATACGAATCACTTATCAGGAGGTACTGGTTGAGGGTGTACCACAAACTGATGGAAATAGTTGAGGGAGTAGCACAAACTGATGGAAATAGTTGAGGGAGTAGCAGAAACTGATGGAAATAGTTGAGGGTGTAGCAGAAACTGATGGAAATAGTTGAGGGTGTAGCAGAAACTGATGGAAATAGTTGAGGCAGTAGCAGAAACTGATGGAAATAGTTGAGGGTGTAGCAGAAACTGATGGAAATAGTTGAGGGAGTAGCAGAAACTGATGGAAATAGTTGAGGCAGTAGCAGAAACTGATGGAAATATGAGGGAGTAGCAGAAACTGATGGAAATAGTTGAGGCAGTAGCAGAAACTGATGGAAATAGTTGAGGGTGTAGCAGAAACTGATGGAAATAGTTGA
>JAOUQZ010000049.1:1682198-1697743 GCA_028564935.1 Neosilurus hyrtlii | reverse complement strand
GAGCACTGGCTAATGCTAGCACAAAAGAAAATGTCTGTTGTCTTACATACCTTTAAATCTTAACACTCTCTGTTCCATACACATTGTAGCCTTCTCGGTATGTAGCAAAGTTCTGAGTGTTGGGTGGTGGGGCAGGCTTAAAGTTTTGGGTGTTTTTTTCAAGTTTCAGCCTTTTGGCTTCAGCACGTGACTTGTAACAGAATTCTATTAAAGCCACCATCATGGCCAACCCCAGACCACCAACCAGAATATAGAAGACTCCAGCTACATTGCTCAGACTCAGAGCACTTGTCTTGTCCTATGAGAAGTGAGGAAGACAGTTCAGTATCATTTGCACTGGCAAACATCTGATTAAAAAAATTCAACACCATTAATCTTATAGCTAAAATGACCTAAACTGGGACTTCTTGCTAGTAAAAATATCAACCAGGACTACTGATATTTATAAGGAGACATTCTGAAATTATAGAATCTCCAGTGGTGCTTCTCCCAAGGGATTGAGCACATCTATAAGTGGAGAATTAAAACTGGCTAAGAGTTAAAATTGACTTGTTTTGGGTTTCCTACAACAATCAGAAGGATTGAGAACCTCCAGGATGGTTGAAGAACCAGCAGCTCTCCAGATGGAAGCAGATAAGTCAATGCATCATAAGAAAGCCTAACTGATCAGAGCTGAAAATTCAAGTTCTGGAAAAGTTCTAACCTAATCCTATCACTGGCTTCTTCATGTGCTTGAGGAAGCTGGTCAGTTACATACAGGTCCGACCTCTGGCTTCAAACCCTCTCTTAAAAAAGACTTCTAATTTCTCTTTAAAGTCTACCTGTTCTTTTTTTTGACAGTCAAATTCATATTTTGACATATTTTCTACAAAATACTGATCTTAAGAATTGGTTTGAACCATTCTGCTGCTGCTTACCTCCCAAACTTGTTCATTAAAAATTTGTTCACAAGAGTTTTACCATTTGCAGTTTAACCCTATGAGCTTCGGAAAAAAATTAAATCTCAGATTCCCAGAGTCGACCAAAAAAAAAAAAAAAAAAAAGAGTGATGTTAACGGCGATCACCTAGAGAAGCTAATCTCAGAGGGTTAACAAGGAGGTTTATTATATTCTTTAACTTCTTGTGGTGCGGAAACAAAATGTTCAATGTGACATTGTTTCAAGCTCTCAGTAAGCTCGACTGAAACAGTTTGACACAATAAAGAATTGTTTCTACTTCACAGCACAAGAAGATAAACAATTTAATAGACACATTTCATGCAAATAAGTAACAACGCTAATACTGTAAATCAAAATTTTAATTAAAAGTTTGGTAAATAAAAACAGCAGCATAATGGTTATATAGTCATGAATGTCAAATGGTAGAAGTAAGCATAGAATAACACTTGGTAGACTAAAAAAAAATCTGCTTTACTTGCACTTTTACTAATCCCCACATATTATACTACCTGATTTATCATTACAAGTGCTCAAAGTGAAAAAAATACAGTACTAAAAAATGATCTATGTACTTTGGAAAAATATTCATGTGGGGAATTGTGCAAAACTAGAGGCCACTTGGATTAATGAAATTTAATAAATCTGGCCAAAAGTCATTCAATATATCCTTACATATCAAATGAAAATGAAGAAAATGTTTTCTTTTCTTTGCATATGAACAAATACGTCAAAATGCAATTTGGAATCAGTACAAAAGACCTGCAGCGACTGACCTTACTTCCAGAGTCCTTGGTCCCACATTCACCCTTATCGTACCACCATTTGTTTTTCAGCTTGGCTAAGATGCCTTGTTCACTGAGTTTCAATACTGCAAGGTTTACAGGAGTTCTTCACGTGGGAAATAACATAAATAACATTATATTATGTTATTTTATGTTATTCAAGTCTTATCTACTTTCATACTTTACAAAGCGATAAAGCAGGACTCCTGGCCATTTCTCCACAACACACACTGGCAGGCATTTCTGACTGTTACCTTCTATCCAGCAGAAGCTACGCTAAGGTGCCAGGACCTACCCATATCGCTTTGAGTAATCGGCATACACTGTTAAGAGAAGAACACGCAGGTTGCGGAAGATATGACCTGCTGATCTATAGAAGCAGAGGAGAATGCATTTGTTCACTTATGATACAGACAGTCTGAGAAGTCTGATCAGCTTGGAACCCTTTACTGACTGACAGACAAACAAAAATTACCAGTAATATTTTGTTCAAGCTGAGGAGAGTCATAAACAAATGAGAGAACCTAGTAGTAATATGAAGGAAGGGCATAGAACATAGAAACACATTGCACTTAAAGAAAAAGAAAATAACCTTAAGACTGTTTTCTTATAAGACCAGGGATTGTATTACTGCTGACGTTTAAGGATATAATTACTACTTAGACTGATATTAGGGCTCAGATTAGGATTCCCACCCCCCCCAAATCCAATTTTGTATTTATAAGTGGTGAAAAAAACCCAGTCCTGCCTGCTCTGGGTATCAGAGTGGCTTAAACATTCATTGCCTTTGCAGTGGCGGCTCACAGATAAGCTTCCAGCCCACACATTCCTTTCTGGCTTGAGGAGAGACATTGATTAACAGAGTAATTATCCTCTAAGTGTTTGGTGTGACTGGAGTGAGAAAACCAATCAGAAGGAAGTGATGGCAGGTGTGCGCCAGGGGCACGGAGGAAACAGGGCTGTTGGATTCATGATGCTGCTTTGTTACAGGTGACTTAACAACCTTTTTCTCTACTTTTTTCTCTTTTGTACTTCAAACTGAAAAAAAAAAAACTTTTTCTACTTTTTTCTTTTTGCCTTTTTTCACAGCTGGATTTTTGGGGCCTGGTCCAGGAGGGCCACTGTCGCCTCACAACACAAGCTCATTAGAGCTGGCTCACCGACTGTGTGTTGGCTGACGTGGGCTTCAAAATCGCTGCAGACTGGAAAAAAAAAGCAACAAAAGCTGGAACAGAGGAGGTGATTAAGAAAAGTGCATGCAAACTGTCACTCTCTTCCACAGCCTGGGGCTTCTCTGGTTGTAAAAAAAAAAGAAAAAGAAAAAAAAAAGTTGTCGCTGTGTGTTACAAAACCCAGGATCTTTTGCTATGAAAAGAAAAAATATTTCCAGGGACTGAGAGATTCCTTAAGACTGCAGGCTCCATTTACAGGAAAACTCACATTTCTGAAACGCTCAAGCAGTGACAGGCACAACCATGGACTATTAAATACATGGAGATAAAAAATCCCATAAAATATATGATCTAATTCTAGTTTTATCTCACAATTCACTTACTCAGTGACTGACTTGCTAACTAGATAACCATCTACCTAACTAACTAACTGATTGACTGACTGACCGAACCAATAAATAGCGAGCTGTAATGCTAACTGACTGACTGTCTCACTGAGCAACCAGTGACTGACCTCTCACTGACTGTCTCACTGATGGACTGATTGATCCACTCGCCGACTGTATCTCTGCCTGTCTAACTGACTGACTCTCCCCCTTACTGTCCGGCTGGGTCACTGACTAACTGACTCACTGAATGTTTCTTTCATTCATTCATTTTCTGAAGCACTTAATCGTAATTAGGGTCGCAGGGAGGCCGGTGCCCATCTCAGCCGAATCCGGGCGAGGGCAGGGTAAACCCAGGGTGTACAGCTCGTTGAGTGCCTCATTGATTGATTGATTAAATTACTGACTGCCTTCCTGACTGACTGATAGCCTCAGTGGTCCAATTATCCTGAGAAAGCAGAAAAATATAGAAGTACATACAAGTAATTCTTTTACAAAACGAGGACTTTGCTTCTCGGAATGAAGATAAAACCACATTCATTTAAAAATGTGTAAATATTCATTATGAGACAAAAACCCCTTTCCTATCACACTCGATCGAAATTGAAGAGAATATTTTCTTTTGATTAATCTGCAAATGATTATTCCTGTTACTTTATACGGGTGAGAATCTCGCGCTCTTCCCACCGATACTAATAAAAGGGGTGGAGCAGCAGTTATGCCTGACGGTTACCGATGTGGAAGGAGGGTCTTTTAATCCGCTCAGGGCATGCCGCTGATTCGGAGGTTCAGATTCATAGCACACTTGTGGACCAGACAATGTGTCTCAAGCCTGGGAATCATTTGAGGCGCTGCGATATGAGCCTTTATATCCACTTCGTGTATGACTTTGTAATGCTTCATAATGTGGTTGAATAACCTTAAATAAAAAAACCCACCAAAACAAACAAATAATAAATAATACCAAAATTAAAACGCTTTGACTTAATACTGAATATAAAGTGCAAATATAATCATTTTCCATCAAGGGGCTGCTTTGATTGCTGCCCAGCAGAGGGAAAAGGAAGAACAAAACTCTCCACCTCCCTTTACCGACTGCTGGGCAGGTTAATTCACCTGCGTGGTTCCTCAAACACACATATATAAATGGACACACTTAACACTTATAGTGTTGGATGATAAACACATGAGCCTTAACTAATAGTGTTAATAACTATAAATATATATATAGTTGGAATTAACAATAAAAAAAAAAAATTCAAGCAAATTACACATTCCAGTGTGGTGCGTGGTTCAGTCCCTGCTTACAAAAAGCTCTCCTCAGTAGCACAAAATCGTACTGGTCCTTTCCCTCCTCCATTAGCCAAATCAGGGTTCTGAGTTTAATCTTGTTTTGAACAATCAGATTCAGAATCAGGCCTGTGTTTCAGGAACAGGAAAAGTAAACAAATGAATCACGTGGCTCGTGCCACGTCTAAGGGGCATCCGTTCAGGAATAACAGCCTTGCCGATTACTCTGCACTATGGTACCCGATTTTGGTGACATTGAGGCTGACCTTGGAGTCACCTCCCCCGCTGCCGCACTCTCCCTTGTCGTACCACCATTTGTTTTTCAATTTGTCCAAGAGGCCTTGCTCATTCAGTTTTAAAACTGCCAGGTTAACAGCGTTTCTTGAAACAATAAAACATAACTTGTAAGTAAATGCACAGGTTCTTTGAGAAATCTAAGGCAATAGCATTGTTGTAGTAATGTTAGAATAGAAGTGCTACTGTGTATATTCTGAGCGACGACTACTACTAAGACTTCAGTGCCATTATATAGTATCAAGTATTCAGAATGGGCATTGAAAGAGCACGAAAGGTAAGAATTTGGTTAAAAATTTTCACGGAGGTGAAGGTAAGAGACGTTTAGAGCAAAGAAAGTGTTAAATATCAAAAGGTGGCATGGAGGGTTACACTGTTCAGAACTGAAGTGTGCGGGATGGGGACACTCGTCATTGAGAAGAAAAGTAACAACAACAAACACCATGCAATTAACATTCGTCACAAGTGACAGCGCAGCTTTTACAAGCTAAATTGAAAAACCATTGGACTGTTAAATTAAAACTGACAACACAACAGTCAGGAAGGACAGCACACAAGATAAAGAAGAGAAAGAAAAGAGAAGAAGAGAGAGATCAAAGCATGAAGAAAGTGAGACACGGTAAGAGAGACATAAAAGGTGAAATGGTCGTTAAACTTAGCCCCAAACAATCTAAATTGGATTTTTGATTCTATTAAGAAAGAACACAAGCACACAAAGGAGAAAAAAACACAGATAATCATCATTATCTTCTTCAGTCAAAGAACATTAAAGAAAAAAACATCATACCAATACCTCATCAGTGTTCATTGAGGGGAAATAAATGGGAAAAGGGGGAAACGAAATAAAGAGGGGGAGGGAAGGAGGGGCAGAGAAATGACAACACAAGACATCAGGGTAGGTGGAATACTATAACAACATGGAGAATATTGTTATATTATTCCACCCACCTTAATGCTGAGCCCTTGGGGGTCGCCACACCATAGCCTTTAGAGTCGAGATTTCCTCCAACTTTCATGGTGTCGCATGGCTTCCTCTGCTCGATGTACTCATTCATGGTGGACTCCAGTAGAAAGGCAAACTTGCCCTTCGACTTTCGCACCCGGGCCACCCCGTCCGGCGTGGTCTTGGCAAAAACAGATGGCTCGGCGGATTTCATGTATGACCACATTTTTTCGTACACTGCTATTTTCGAGCGCTGTGACAGTGTGGGAGAGATAAAGCAAGAGACACAAACACATTTAAATATTAGTACAATTTATACCATGAACACAGATACTGAAATTCTACTAGGAAGATGCTGTAGGTTTCCATAATTCTCCACAGAATCACATTAAAGTACATCAATCAAATTTTTGAATCAAATTACGGTATTAATTTTTCTTTATACGCTGGATGTCACTAGACAGTCTATTTAATTCAGCGACATCCACCGAGCTGGACGTAGATAATTGATTTAGTATATACCACATGGTAACATAAGCAGAAAAATAAACATAAATAATCAATAAATCCATTCATTAATTCATTTTCTCAGCCGCTTTAATCCTAATTAGGGTCACCCATGTCTGCTGACTTGGCAAAGGCGGGTTACACCCTGAACAGCTCACCAGGCCATCGCAGGGCAACACACGCAACCATTCACACTCACACCTAGGGCTAGTTAGCCTACTATGCATGTTTGTGGACTGTGGAAGGAAACCGGAGTACCCAGAGGAAACCCACGCAAGCACTAGAACATGCAAACTCCACATAGAAACGCCCCGAGCCCGGGAATCAAACCCAGGGCCTTCTTGCTGTGAGGCGGACATGCTAACCGCTACACCGCTGTTCATCGGTCTGTTATTGCTTTTACACGGACCACTGTCTATATAAGTACTATCACAGAAGTATATCTCAGTTTCAGACCGTTGCCATGGAGCATGTCAGTAGCAGCGTTATATAAATCAATAAAACCCTTCTTTATTATTTAAAGAATATTGATTTAAAGGTCAGGTCAGTGTCCTGATACCACACTGGGGTTTATTTTATGATAATGACCAGTTCGCTGTACATTTGCCCTCACAAAACAGCATCTCTGACAGTAGTGCAAGCTGTAAATCAAGTCACAGGCTGAAAGGTTGATATTAATGAGGATGTTGTTTTACTCCCAAATCAGAAAAAGCTGGGATGGTACATCACTGATGGTATATTACTGTTTGTATATCAGTAAAGTTTTAACTGGCATTTGTGGACGTAACTGCGTATTGTAGTACTTGACAAAAGGTTTGCCAAAGTAGTCCTGAGCTCACGTGCTGATATCGTTTATAGATGAATGACGATTCTTGATGCAGAGCCGCCTGAGGGATCGGAGATCACGGTTATTCAGCTTAGGCTTGTGCCCTTGTCCTTTACGCACTGAAATTCCCCAAGATTCCCTGAATCTTTCCATAATGTTATGCACTGTCTGAGGTGAAATACCCAAATCTCTTCCTATCTTCCTTTGAGGAACATTATTTTTGAAAATTTCTACAATAATTTTCTTGTAAAAATTTCGGCCACATCACATCTTTGCTCCGGAAGGACTAGGCTTTTCTTGGATGTTGCTTTTGTACCAAATCATGATAACAATCACCTGTTTCAAATCACCTCATTATTTAACTAATTTACCTTATTATCCTTCGCAACTTTTTTTCTGCTGTGGGTCTGAATGACAGGAAAAGATGTTTATTTACAAATGAAATGAAGTTTTCATTTTAAAGACAAAACATTAACAGTTCAAACTGTCTGCAATGAAATACAAGTACACTGTTTTTTTAATTTACATTTTCTGTATTTACTGTATCAACTTTTTCTGAGTTGGGGTTGTATATTATGTATAATAACAGCTGATTTGCATTTTGTAAAAAAGGTTTTACAAATCAAAACATGTAAAATCTTACATCTGTAGCCTACAAAGATTTATTTAGCATTTTTATAAGGAGTCTCCACTTTCACTTCTTTGTTACTATCAAAGCCAAAGCTGTTCCTTTAAAGGTACGGTGTGTAATTTTTTAAATGTTAATAAAAATATATTGATTATTATAGTCTCTTTTGAAAAATCATGACCAGAGCTAATAAGTCATGTACACATTTATGGGTCTGTCACCAATATTTGTTCCCATAACAGTGAAATGACCCAAAACCTCACACCCAGTTTTTTTGATGTCCTCAGGAATTTAAACATGTTTCTGAGCATTTAGACCAGGGGGGCCCGGTCCTGTTCCTGGTGATATACCATCCCAATGACATTCACTCCAATCCTGACCATCGGCACCTGACCATCCAATCATCTAATTAAGACTTAATACTTGGAAATGAAGACTTAAAGCAATGATTGGATTTGTCAGATGGGCTCTATTAGTGTTGGAGTTAAAATCTTAAGGAAGGTAGTAATTTAATTTTTGTAATATTATACATGTACATACCAATTTTTCTAATCTTGCTGCAGCTGATTGGTCTGCTTTAAACAAGGTTATTTCAGTCACTAACGTAAATACCATAAATGACAAAAATCCAAAAATCACCTTTATTCAAGAACCCACCACAGAAAAACTACTGGTCATTGGATGACTTGGCTTTAGGACCTGAATCCTCAACACTCCTCCGTTCTACATAAAAAGTATTGAAATTTCAATTCCGAAATGATTTCGCTGTTCGTGTGTTAGGCCGCCCCCAAACACGCATTCGCAGCAGTTCGAAAAGAGGCGGGCAGCAGCATCTCACGTCACAGAGGGGGCGTGTGCATTCTTACGCCCCTCCCTGGTTGGTGGCAGGTGGGATGGGTGGGAATTGAATACGACTAAATTAGGGGAGCAAAATGGGGACACCCCCCCCCCCCCAATTTTTTTTTTAGAAAAGTAGGAATGTGTCTGTAGTGAATGTCACATGATGTGCCTTTACTCTCTACGATGTCTCTATTTAAATCATTGAAAAATGTACACAGGAACATCAACAGTATGCAATTTACTCCTACTGAGTTCAATTTACTCCCATGAACCGACTCCTACAGATCTGCAGCTCACATAATCTGTAATTCTATGCCATATGCCATCTATCATCTTTAAATAAGATGCTCGAAAGTTGCTCTCCAACAGACAAACCTCTGCACTGCTGAGAAAAGCTAAATAAATAAATAAATTCACAGCTTCGCATGTTGCACATAGGCTGACGTCAGGTCTGCATAGGAAGCACGATGGGTAATGAGCATGCTCTGAATTATTCAGCGGGACTGGACTTCTGTATTCATTTAATTTCGTGGCATTTTGAACACATCCGACATAAATGATGTGCTGTGCTGCCAGGTCTCTGCCTCAGGCACGCTGCAGTCCAGTGTTGTTTTGCATTTTGAGGCACAGTAAAAATGCAGGGAGATGAAATGCATTCTGTGTGTGCAGTAATGGCGAGTTTGCCAGGACAGCTAGGCTTCCGACAAGCTGTCCTGGTTGCAGAATCAATTAAATTGCGAATCTAGCAAGGTCAGGATATAATGACATATTGGGTTGGGTAGGGGGAGACAGAACTTGTGGCTTGATGTTCCAGTAGTGAGCCGATTCTTGTTTTTCTTGTTATTTAACAATGTAGTCTGACAAAAAAAACAAACAAAACAAAAAGACCAGACAGATTTTCAGTCCCCTGTTTACACTGTAGTTAATGTAATGAAAAGACAAACAACTTGACTTACTGCTACAATAATTCTCATATTTTTGGCAGGATATGGGTCCAATCATGGGGCGGCATAGTGGTGTAGTGGTTAGCACGTCTTCCTCAGAGCAAGAGGGTCCTGGGTTTGAGTCCCAGGCTTGGCGATGTGTTTCTGTGTAGAGTTCACATGTTCTCTCTCTTCGCTCTTTTGGCTACTCCAGTTTCCTCCCGCAGACATACACATAATTGTCTGTTCTAAATTGCCCCTAGCTGTGAGTATTAATAGTTGTGTATGTGTTGGCTGTGTGATGATCTAGTGAGC
The DNA here is from genome assembly GCA_028564935.1 of Neosilurus hyrtlii. Classification (NCBI taxonomy): domain Eukaryota; kingdom Metazoa; phylum Chordata; class Actinopteri; order Siluriformes; family Plotosidae; genus Neosilurus; species Neosilurus hyrtlii. Next base: position 1,687,898 of record JAOUQZ010000049.1, on the reverse strand, counting down.
TGTTCGGGGTGTACCCCACCTTCACCCACTGTCTGAGATAGGCAGTATCCTCCCACAACCCAAGTAAGACGAAGTAGTTCGGCAAATAAATGAGTGTTGAGTGGGTTCACTTGTCCCATTAAAGGTCCCCTTTCACTTCCCAGGTATAATAAATAAAGATAAAATACACTGTTATCACTTAAACTTAAAATCCAATCGACCACAGTGTCTTTCTGAAACCATTTGCTTACTCTTGTACACGAGTGTGAATGACCCCTGCACCGGATGCAGTGAAACTAGTAAACATCGCCATTTTGAGGCCAATGAACACTTCATCTCAAAATTTTCCACTTTCTGTGAATTTGTGTTGCAATGCCAAGTTATCGTGCATGCAGATTGCTGATGCGTGGGACTCTGGGTGAAAGTGGGGTACACCCTGAACAGCTCAGCCAGTCCACTGCAGGGCCAACGCATATACAACCATTCATACTCACAATCACATCTAGGGGCAATTTGGAGCAGCCATTTAATCTAGAGTGCATGTCTTTGGACTGTGGGAGGAAACCGGAATACCCGGAGGAAACCTGAACAAGCGCAGAGAGAGCATGCAAACTCCACAGAAAAACACATCGCCGAGCCTGCGACTAAAACCCAGGACCCTTTTGCTGTGAGGCAGACGTGCTACCCACTACACCACCGTGCCACCCCCACCTGTTGGTACTTCATATCGTACTTTAATGATAATATATTATAGGGTGATGGTTTCCTATGTGATGTTCAGTGAAGATGATACACCACCACTTTTATATAAAAAGAAGTAAAAAATCACTTCTCAATCATTTTATTGTCAAAATGCATTGAATGCTATTGTAGGCAACGAGAACCAAAAAAATCATTCCGACACGTATATTGAGGTAAAAGTACAGCTAATAAACAAAAACACTGAAAATACCAATTTTTCACAAAACTTGAAAGATTTAATTTTTTGACTTTTGCATAGCATGAATGAACTCCGGACCATGTGAAACGGTTTAGAAAGTGAAAAAATTAAAAAAACATGTGAACCTGTGACTGAAAGGTTAAATGCTGGTAAAGTGAAGTAAAGGGCGTTGACTTTTTTTCCTCAAAAAAGATACTGTTATTTTTGTTATTACTATATATTGTTGTTTATTTACTTATTCTCATCAATGTAATCCAATAATACATGAAATAAATACTTTAGTAGTACTTGGTTTCTTCATTTTGTTAAGTGTAGAATCATCACTTAATTTCTTCACTCGCTAAACCATTCCATACGGTATGAAGTTCATTCATGCTAGGCAAAAGTAAAAAAATTCAATTTGCGACACCTTTCAATTTTTTTTGAGTTTTTGTTTATTAGCTGCACTTTCACCTCAATATGCTTGTTGGAATGATTTTTTTGGTTCCCGTTGCCTACAATAGCATTCAATACATTTTCACCAAAAAATTATAGAGAGGTAATTTTTTACTTCTTTTAATGAATGAATGAAGAGCGTGACATTGCAATATGATACTCAATCACTTGATTTATGATAAATATTGAATAATACAAAGACTGATGGGTAATATTAGTGATTTAGTAAACATTTCATTGCTGTTTCACATCCTAATGAACAGCTTTCACTTCACTATATGATGGAAACACTATCATTATTAGCGAAGCTCCTGAACAGAGCATCACAGTCATGGAATATGACTTGAGTGGTTGTCCCTTGTCCATCTGGTGTCCTTGTGTGCCCACCTCCGAGAAACCCCGAGTCGATTCTGAATGGCTGATATGTCTTGCCGACTAGCATAATGATAGGCAGCAATAAAAACAGATTTATTATTAAGCTAAGCTGAGCCCCAAAAATAATTCTCAGACTCGCACAGAATAATTATTTAAAAAACACAGTGTAACTCAGGTAGGCAGAAAAACATGCAGGTGAATAAATTTTCATGGAGCAAAAACCGAAATCAACTCAACAGAACATGAACTTTTTTAACGTATACTTAAACTAACCAGACATACAACCAGATACAAATGAAGGAATGGTGCTGAAATCAATGAGACATCAATCAGGAGCTCGGAATTTATGCACTGCATAAATCTGTATGTTATTTTCAAATAATGACGTAGTGGTTAACATGTCCACCTCACAGCAAGAAGGTCCTGGGTTTGAGGCCCGAGCTCGGTGAGAGCATTTCTTTGTAAAGTTTGCTTGTTCTCTCTGTGCTTTCCTCGGAGTACTCTGGTTTCCATTTGCTAATTTTGCATTTGCGTTATGCTAACTGAGTGTGAGAGTGAATGGTTGTGTGTGTTGGCCCTGCAATGGTCTGATGGCGAGCTGTTCAGGTTGTACCCCACCTGCACCCTGAGTTGGCTGAGATCAGCCTCCCCCTGACCCTTGTATGATGAATGAATGATAATAAATGCATATTTATACTCATTTGAAAAACGGGTGGTTTCTCAATAAAGATGCCATGTTGCAAGTTGGATGATCATTTCATCATTTCATCTGATCTTAAACCTGAATGTTCTCTGTGTTAAGCGAAAACAATAGAATTGGCCTTTCCATTTCAGCACATATGGAAGAGACCATAAATATGACAACATGCTCTGATTGTGGCTCTACTAAAGACTTACACGTCTCCATGTCTAAGGTGTCAAACAGCAGATACGCGTTTGATACGTGCAATTTCCTGTTGATTTCTGCCTCGTGCTAAAGTAAAGCCATGTCGGAGTTGGTGTGTCCAAATGAGGCCGAAAGAATGGATTTTGGCATTGATTGCTCCAGAAGAAATGTGAGCTGTCTCACTGTTTTATGAAGTCAATTCTTCAATACTGGGTCAGGAATGAAATGCCTTGATGACCACTACAGGCTTGATTGCCGAACAGGAAGAGAGAGAGAGAGAGAGAGAGAGAGAGAGAGAGAGAGAGGTAATGAGGTAGTGATGACATAAGGGATGAGCTTTACATAATCATACCTCCATCATGTCTCTGGTCTCCATTTTAAGCAAGTCATTCTCCTGACACAATATACTGGTCATACTGGCATGAATCGAAAGGTTCGTCCTCGATAATTAACATGGATACATGTCACCCCACCATTACATGCATTAGCGCTCTTTACTATGGCGCTTTTCTTTTCTCTTTTAAAAATAATACGGACACATAATGCAGCTTTTAAATGTTCTTTCGAGGCAACAACCTTGTCAGCGCTGCCAATTTATTTGAGATGCCGCTCTCCATTTCTAGCCTTAGCTGTGATATGTCACTTTCACTGTTATGGATGTCCTTATAACAAGGTTCAGCACAGAATAGGAGCCGAGAAAAGGACACAGTGGAGATGAGAAATCTACTAAATCATTCCTGGCTGAAAGTGTCACTGATTGGGGCGACGCCAACAGATGTCGTGTCAAGAAGCCTAAACACTCGCATCACTACAGTGTTACAGTATCATTTATAAATAACATTATTAATACACTTACTACAGCAAAATTACCGACGCAACCCAGACATGAAATCTCATTATCGTCATTCATTCATTCATTCATTTTCTGAAGCGCTTATTCCTAATCAGGGTCACGGGGAGGCTGGTGCCCATCTCAACCGACTCTGGGCGAGGGCAGAGTACACCCTGAACAGCTCGCCAGGCCATTGCAGGGCGGGAACACTCTAACGGCAACCCAATGGCCTTCTCTTAATAACCAACAGCAATGGTTTGTTTACATTCCTTTCACCACAGACGGTGAGAGACACGACCGGCCTTTGATATCCCAGACCGGCTTGAACCCCAGACCTTCGGAATAGTAAGCCCGTACCCTACCACCGGGCCACCACTGCCCCTCACTATGGTAATTTCATAAGAATCTCAGCCAACACTGTGTGAAGGCAGGGTACACTCTGAACAGCTCACTAAACCGTCGCAGGGCCAAACAGACCCACAACCATTCACACACACTCACACCCTGGGGGCAGTTTGGAACGGCTAATTGTCCTAATGTGTGTATCTTTTGATTGCAGGAGGAAACCACAGTACCTGGTGGAAACCCACGCAAGCACGAGGAGAACATGCAAACTCCACACAGAAACGCCAGAGCCCGGGACTCGAATCCAGGACCTTCTTGCTGTGAAGTGGATGTGATAACCAGTATGCAACCATTCCAACCACATCTTTCACAGTTTCTAGTTATTTTTGAACTTTAAAATGTTCTGAAATCCCTAGAAATGTTTGACATCTATGTCGCAAGTATACCTCAGGCTCATACGCACCTTTAGATGGCACAGTGACTGGCATCATGAGACTCATGAAAGCAAATAACTCCTCACTGTCCAGCCATATGCTCTCCAGTCACATGCAATATACACTAATATGCATAATATACACCAACTCACTCATTTACCAAACCGCGTGATCCTACTCAGGGCGAACACACACACACACACACACACACACACACACACACACACACACACACAATAGTTCATACCCAGATTCAAACCTAGGGGAAATCAAGAATATCCAATTACGCCAATGTGCATGTGGGAGGAAACTGGAGTACCCAGAGGAAAGCCACGGAGAACTGCCCTTTCTGGGTAGGGGGCTCTGACCGTGCCGCTCTGCCATTTCAATGATTTTAAACGAGATAAAAATGTAAGCCACTTTGGATAAGGGCATTTATAAATTTATATGTTCTTTACTCAGATCAATATAATCATGGAAGATTAGACTCGCATCAAGAGAGAAGACTTTTTTAAAAAACATTTAAAAAACCATTTTTTTATTTGTTTACTTGAAATTGTCATTTTCTTAATCAGAAATTAGTCCATGCATGCTCTCGTTACTCTGTGCTGAGTCTACCTTCCACTGCAGCACAGAGACCAGGCCAACACTGTGCTGTCCTAACTTCAAGTGCAGCTTTTAAAGTTCTTACAACCTTGTTTTGTGAATGTAGGTCATGTAGTTTCACTGGACTTCAAGTATAAATAAATAGCCAGAAACATTCTATATTAAAAGTGGAAGCATTGTACTCTACTGATCTTATGAATGTTTATTGGTTCACTACTAAATTAATTCCAACTAAAATAAATATACATTTTTATATTAAATATAATTTGCTTAATTACATAAAATACTGGAATTGATATTAGTATAATATGGCCTCATCAAAATGCACGATAATGAATCAGATTGTGTTCTTGACTCCCAGGTAGATGAAGGATTTTATAAAATTTACTTAGGAAGGGCCGGGAGGAGGGTGGGGGGTGTGTGCCATTGGCATGTTCAAAACTGCTGTAAGGAGGCTATCCATATTCAGACACACTAGCATCGTCTACATTGTGTAGCATTTTACCAAGTAAACAACTATCCAACCCACCAATCAATCAAACGCACCCAACCATCCACCCATCCCTCCATCCAAGCAACCACCGAATCATCAACGCTCCAATCAATCAAACACACCCATCCACCCATCCCTCCATCCAAGCAACCACCGAATCATCAACACACCAATCAATCAAACACACCCATCCATCCATCCATCCCTCCATCCAAGCAACCACCGAATCATCAACGCTCCAATCAATCAAACACATCCATCCATCCCTCCATCCCTCCATCCAAGCAACCACCGAATCATCAACACACCAATCAATCAAACACACCCATCCATCCATCCATCCCTCCATCCAAGCAACCACCGAATCATCAACGC
>JAOUQZ010000049.1:1666717-1682098 GCA_028564935.1 Neosilurus hyrtlii | reverse complement strand
CAATCAAACACACCCATCCATCCCTCCATCCCTCCATCCAAGCAACCACCGAATCATCAACGCACCAATCAATCAAACACACCCATATATCCCTCCATCCCTCCATCCAAGCAACCACCGAATCGTCAACACACCAATCAATCAAACACACCCAACCATCCACCCATCCCTCCATCCAAGCAACCACCGAATCATCAACACACCAATCAATCAAACGCACCCAACCATCCATACAGTCAAGCAACCAACCAACCAACGAACTAAATAACAAACCAACCAAACACAACCATTCAACCAACCAATCAAAACACCACACTGAACCTGGTTTTCAGAATGAATGAATTATCAACATTACTCTAAATCAGACTGAATACAAAGGCTCAATTCTATTTTTCTTTGTAAATGTGTTTTATATTGGATCTCTACAGGAACATGTGGCTGTGTAATGCTGCAAGTCTGCATGAAGCTGATCCTTAGTACTAACACCCACGTAATCTATATTGATTTTGGGTTAGGCAGCATTTCCTAAATTGCAGTCCACATGGCCTCTGAATTACCATGGCAAGTTCTTTCCCTGCATTGCAGCCTTCTTTCATTCTACCTCTCTGTCCTCCTTTATCTCCTTTATACTGCTTCCAGTACATGGCATTGTTTCTTCTCCTTGTATGTTTGTTTTGACGTGGTGGCACTTCTTTTTACACTCTTTCACTTTACATATACATCAACAGCATCTAGTTATAGATTTGAGTGTCAGTGATGTAAGCATGTGCTGAAAACTCCACAGTACTAGGTCATGGTGTAACTATGGCAAGTATAGACACTATGGGATTAAACAGAAAAGGATTTGATGGCATTATGAAGAAACAATGTTGGGAGGAGAAACAGTAATGATGCTACATATTTAAGCAGAATAATATTTTTACATCATTTCTAAAATCTACATTTACCAACCGCTTTAAGCTTTATTAGATTCGCAGGGAGGTTGGAGCCTGTTCCAGCTGTATCTGGGCAAAGGCAAGGTACACCCTGAATAGGGGCACTCAAGAATATCCAGTTAGTACCCATCCCAGCACAGGGGGGGGCATTCAGAATCCACACAGGAATGTTCTGGTCAGGCACGGATCGAACTAAGGACCTCCTGGTTGTGAGGCAGATGTGCTAATTACTATCTATGCCACCATACCACCCAGCTTAGTACCTAATACCTCAAAATACAGGAAATTAAATCAGTCTAACATAATGTTTAAGACTTGACAGTATATCTCATTTTTGAACTGCTGATATTTACTTTAACTGGGAACTACAAAACTATGATACCTTTAATGATGCTTTAAAATAACATTTTCATGACCATTGGTTGTATTACTGTACATGCATATCAGTTTACTTTATGCTACATAAGCACATCAAGTAATATGCATATACGTTATTTTCCCCCAGTACGCTCTCCTGACTAAACAGTGCTTGAATCATCGTTGACTCTTAGGGATTTCAGTGAAATTAAGTTAAACTATCTTGGTACAAGAAGGACTGAAGGGGGTTTACTGTGGCATCACCATGCCTAATACCTTGAATACCAAACATTTTGAGGCTTTACTCTTCAGTGCTTGTTTCAGCTGGAATTAGACACGAGTCTGTGTAGGGACAGAATTCCTACTGAAGGTTATTGCAGCTTGTTGTTGGTGGCCTTTTTTCTACCCACAAAACCTTTTTTTTGTAGAGAGAGCTCAGTTCATACATTTATAGAGACCTGTTAAATGAGCAGAGTTCTTATATTATAATTGGGATAAAGATATGAGGATGTAAAATTAATTTTCACGCTTAGACGAATGCAGTAAAGTCCACACTAATTCTACCTTTTAAGTGTATATATGTGGAATTCATCTAAAGATTGAGTCTAATACATTAATGTATTCAGAGAATACATTCATTCATTCATTTGCGGAACTGCTTAAGGCTGAAGCCTATCTCAACCGAATCTGGGTGAAGTGTACAGCCTCAACATCTTGCCAGAACCACAAGCATTCACATTCACACCAAGGGGCATTTTGAAACAGCCAATTAGCCTAATGTGTGTGTCTTTAGACTGTGGGAGGAAACTGCAGTACCCAGAAGAAACCCATGCATGCACAGAAACGCCCTCTCTGAGCCCAGGACTCAGTATCTGGAAGTTCTTGTTGTGAAGCGGACATGCTATGCGCCACCATGTCATCCCTTTATAGGTTCTTACTATAAAATCAGTAATCGCTGTGCTGTGACAATAAACCCCGTAATTGATATGAAGTTATTTACAGAATCTTATAATTCCAAGGTGTTTTAAATCGTCTGTTTGATTGCACAATATAAGTGATGTTTTTTTTATTGCACACTTATTTTAATATTCTTTTAATCATCATTTAAATTCCAGCAGTGGCCAGTTATCACTGTTGTAGATTTGTGAGTACTGTGAGACAGTTGCCGTGCGTCTGTAGCAAGTGTTGTCTCAGTGGGAAAGTACTCGTGTGATGTTCTGTGGGAGGCACCATGGGAGTCTCCTGTTTCAGCTGGTGCACATTACTGAAGAGACAGATGTAGGCACCTTATGGAGCAATTGATCAAAGATCAAATGGAGTTTTTTCCCCATCGTTGCGGCATATCTTCCTTTTATTTATTTTGAGGTTCTTTCAGTGTGTATTGTCTTTGGCAGGAGAAAATGAGGCAAGTTTATGCCGACTGCAGCATTTCCATGATAAGCAGGGAAAACACTGGGCAGTTCGGTGATTTATGATTCTCATGAACAAAAAGGCGACTTTAATATCCTAGAAATTGCTACTTTACAATAAAAACTGTGATCCAGACTTATATGCTCCACTTTCACTTTTATTTATATCTACATGCTGTGAACACATGCATAATCTTAAAGATGTTAAAGATTTTATACACCATATATAAATTATTTGGGGGTATCATATGGGATGCAAATAAAAAAAAGCATGTCAGTACATCACACACAACCATTTACACTCTCACTAACACCTAGGGGCAATTATCCAATCAGCCCAATGTTCATGTTTTTGGACTGTGGGAGGAAACCGGAGCACCCGGAGCAAGCATGGGGTGAGAGTGTAGACTGAACATAAAAAACCATTGCTGAGCCTGGAACTCAAACCCAGTACCTTCTTGCTTTGAGGTGGAAGTGCTATGTTCTAGGCCACTGTGCTGCCCTCTGAATAATCACTCACTCAATGACTCACTCATTTCGGAAGGAAACCAGAGTATCCGGAAAAAACCCATGCAAGCATGGGGCGAATCTGCAAACTGCACTCAAAAACACCTACGGGACTCACAGTCTGGCAAACTCATGGAAATGAGCCCTAAATCACTACTGGTCCCTACAAATTGCAACTGGTTGGCGCGCTAGCTGTTAGCATCGGAAAACTCCTTGGAGCGCCTGTTCACATGAGCTAAACAACAAAATACATTCGCTAACTGTACACAGCTCCACATTCAATATGCTGTGTTTATGACTGGTAATATAATTCATAACGTACCATGGTAATGTAAATGAAAGAGGCGGAAACATTTACGGAAATGCCTGAACAACTAACTGCTGATTCTGTTGTGCTGCACCCCTCATGAGCGGCCCAGATCATCAACAACAACAGGTCTAATGACGTCACTCGGCGTCACACCTGCAGGACTTTAAAACTTTCCTTTTATTTTTATTTATTAATTTTTTTTAAGTAGACGGGCATTCACCCCGCTCTTAATGAAACCTATGCTGATAGTACAAGTCCGAGTGGAAAGTTGGGAATCGGAACAACGTAATCATTTTGTATTATGAAGCCCAACCTGCTCGGCAAAGAGGAGACAAATTTCCACACGGACCCCAACACAGAACATATGTGAAGTACAGCTATGCGGCAGTCAGCAATGACGCGGCATGTGTTTGGGCACATAAAGACATTACTGTTTTCACTTTTTAAGGATTCGAGCATGCGGGTTCACACCACAAGTCCAGTATTTACTACTTGCCAATACAGATCAGTGGATATCAGCTCAACTCGCCGGTTAGGGGTTTCACTCTCATCTGGCGAGCGGGCGAGTGGCCTTTTTCCACATTGGACTCAGTCCCAGGACCTTCTTGCTGTGAGGCAGACATGCTAACCACTATATCTCTAGAATTAACCACTCACCTGTTTACAACTGATGTTAGGGTTAAGATATAAATAGCATTGTTGGCAATGGACCCCTTGGTGCTTGTCTTGGTTCTTGTTATTTTCAAATTTCATTTCAATTATTTAATAATTTAGGTATTTTTCTTTGGTGTGTTTCATTTGCATATAGATGAATGTATGTATGCCAGTACTTTTCATAGGCCGCTCTTGGATTGGATATTTGGTGTAATTTGGAATTAAAGAAGAAGCGAAGCAGCTTTGGGACCAAAAGGTTGCCGGTTCGATTCCCAAACAGTTAATACAGTATAACAAAAACTTTGAACTATTCCATTCATGAATTATATTTTTAGTCCAGCTTCTAATTATTGAAAAAGGTGTCACGGTGGTGTAATAGTCAACATGTTCGCCTCACAGCAAGAAGGTCCTTGGTTCGAATCCCTGGCTCTTGTATTTCTCTGTGAAGTTTGCATGTTCTCCCTGTGTTTGCGTGGGTTTCCTCCAGGTACTCCGGTTTCACCAACAGTCCAAAGACATGACGTTAGGTTAACTGGTTGTTCCAAATTCCCCTAGGTGTGAGTGTGAATGGTTGTGTGTGTGTTGCCCTGTGATGGTCTGGCGAGCTAATCAAGATGTACGCAGCCTTCGCCCAGTGTCGGATGAGATAGGCCCCAGCCTCGCTGCCACCCTGATAGGATTAAGCGGTTCGGCAAATGAGTGAGTGAGAGAAATACAATATGGTTGTGTAAAATATTTTCATTGTGAGACACATAAAACTTTTAATCTGGCACCACAAAATAAACATGAACCTAAATGAACGTTCTTTCATTAGGACATTAAAAAAATGCATATATATATATATATTCAACAGCACTGCTTCTAATTTGAATGACTATATATGAAATTCCATTTACTTAAGTAATATTATTGTTTTGTCCCTGAGGGGGCGGCACGGTAGCGTAGTGGTTATGACGTCCACCTCACAGCAAGAAAGTCCTGGGTTTGAGTCCCAGCCTCGGTGAGGGCGTTTGCATGTTCACCTGGTGCTTATGGGGGTTTCTTCTGGGTACTCCAGTTTCCTCCCACGGTCCAAAGACATCCACAATAGGCTGATTTACTGTTCCAGATAGCCCCTAGGGTTATCCTTGTTTTGCCCTGGGAGGGTCTGGCAAGCTGTATAGGGTGTACCCTGCCTTTACTCAGAGTTGGCTGAGATAGGCTCTGGCCTCCCCACGACCCTAGCAGGAGTAATCAGTTTGGCGTATGAGTGAGTGAGTGAGTGAGTGAGTGAGTGAGTGCTGCTAAGGGTTTGATATGCATCCCACACCTATCGATAAAAGATCAAGGTAGGAATTAAATAATACGAGGGAGAAACATCAGCATGCATAAGACACCCAAATCTTGGCATTCACCCTAAACACCCACATCAGTGATTTCTGTGCAAGTCCATAACAGACGATTACAGAGAAAAAAATATAAATAAGTAAACGGTGGGAGCTGTGTCAAAAGATGACATATGTCTCGCTCAGAATGTTGTGGCTGATCTGAAACATCCAGCTGCTTTCTGCCGTCTGGGTCTAATTAAACCAGAATATGGTTGCTGAAAACCAGATCAGAAATAGCAGTCGAACCCCATTAATCAGTACTTTTTTTCCGCTGTCAGCCCTCTGATAGTTTTAATTAAAAGCCCCCTGGAACAGTGGTTCACACGTGTCATCTCAGATTTGAGAGCCTCGGCATGTAAGTAGGACACTCATTATATAGAATACGGGAGATGCAAAAGCCCCTAACAGGCATCTGGGAGTCTAACAGTAAACCGTAAATGACACCAAAAACCTGCCACCAAGCCTGAGGTACTCAGTAAGTGGCAACTAGCAAACAAGCATATCCTCCAATTAATGGAGTTGGTCAAGTCCAAACCCAAACTCACTACACGGGTCTGTCTTAAGGCCCTTTAGTATTGTACACAGCTCAAATAATTATATAATTGCCTAAAATAAATAAAAATTCAGTACAATCATCAGAAGTTGTCCCACATAAAGCAGAGGATGGAATTCACATTTATTCCTAGTTCAGGTTTATTAATGAAACTATTTTGGGCCTCTATTAGGATCACGGGGAGGTTGGAACCTATCCCAGATGACTCCCGACAAAGGCAGGGTACACCCTGAAAAGCTCCCCAGACCATCACACACAACCATTCACCCTCACACTCACACCTGGGGGCAATTTTAAATAGTCAATTAGCCTAATGTGCATGTCTTTCGACTGTAGGAGGAAACCAGAATACCCTAAAGAAACCCACGTAAGCATAGGGAGAACATGCAAACTCCGCACAGAATCGCCCTTACCCAGCCAGGGACTTGAACCCAAGATCTTCTTGTAAGGCGGAAGTGCTAACACCATGCCACCATGCCACCCTCTGAATAATCACTCGCTCGCACACCCAATTGCCTAACTGCTTAATCCTATTAGGGTCGCGGGGAAGCTGGAGCCTATCTCAGCCAACACTGGGTGAAATCGTTCTACACCCTGAACAGCTTGCAAGACCATCGCAGGGCCAATATACATGCAACCATTCACACTCTCACTCACACTTAGGGCAACTTCGAACAGTCAACTAGCCTAATGTGCATGTGTTTTAACTGTTGGAAGAAACCAGAGTGCCCTGAGGAAACCCAAGCAAGTACAGGGACAGCATGCAAACTCCACACAGAAATGCCTGAGCCGAGCCCGAGACTTGAACCCAGGATCTTCTTGCTGTGATGAGGACGTTCTAACCACAACGTGCTGCCCTTGGAATAGCCATCAATAGTTTAAACATGTACAGTGTGTGTTACCAATGAGAATTTCTTTTAACTACCCTGGCTGACCTCATGACCTTTATCAGAAAGCCTCTGAATCTAATCGAGAAGCTACAGGATACAGGTCACTGATCTCCGCACTAATAAAAGAAAACAGCCATGGTACACTTATTGCAATAAACAGAATACTGTATACTGTACCTTTAAATACCTTTAAAGACAAAGATGTGATGATTAATTCTGTAAAGTAGCTTCAGAAATCAGTTTCGCTGCTTGTTTAAACTTTGCTGATAGTTAATTTCAGTCTTAATTGCAACACTAGTCCCTCTGTGCTTGTGACCATATTGCTTACTTCATCTCACCCTGTCTTTCAAGAACACTGTTTGACCCCCGGGGCCAAATTTTTCATCATGTCCAATTTGCTGGTCCAAGAAAAGCAACTAATTATATTTGGGGAGTTGATGTCTTTGGCTGGAAGGATGAGCTATGGGCTTGATTAGGCTGCTTTATCACCTCCGAGCTCCATTATCCTCCTGACTCTGATGAAGTTACTGTAGTATACACAGCACAGGCTGTCCAACACCATCCTTCTTTTACAGCTAGCAGCGGTGGAAAGCTCAGAGAGAACTTCGTGTGACTGACAGAAACAGTCGCCTCCTACTCATATGGAACACCAGTGGTTGTTTCTAAACCCCGCCCCCCCCTCCCCCAAACCCCCCCAAAAAAGCCAACAATTAAATAAAAAATCTTCGATACTGGGGGAATTGTTGTACCAGTACTAGACAGTGTACAATCCAAAAGCCTGTCACATGAATAAGGGAAATCGATTTCATTTCTTGTTGTATGATTGGAACAATGTGAAATTTTTATGATACTGAAAAAATGAATTGAAGTAGATGTTACCTCAGGGCTCGTTATTTCTCACTCATTCACTCATTTGCCGAACAGCATAATCCTCTATTAGGGTCGCAGGGAGGCTGGAGCCCATCTCAGCTGACACTGGACAAACAACTCCCAGGGCACCACACACACACACTCACATTCACATTCAGGGGCAATTTGAAACAGCCAGTTAGCCTGATGTGCATGTCTCTGGACTGTCAGAGGAAACCAGAGTACCCGAGGAAACCCACGCAAGTACAGGGAGAGCAGGCAAATGTGCTAACCAGTACGCCACCGTGCCGCCCACCCTAACTTTATCTAAGTTTATTTGATTGGTGATCATCCAGTTAACCAGATAAATACCTGATTCTAAAATTCAACGCATTTGCCTACACACATTTTGCACAAAAATAAATAAATAAATAAATAAAATTAAATAGGGTGGCACAGTGGCGTATTGGTTCTTATGTCTTCCTCACTGCAAGAAGGTCCTGGGTTTGATTCCTAGGCTTGGGCGATTCTCCCTGTGCTTGCGTTGGTTTCCTCTGGGTACTCCGGTTTCCTCCCACAGTCCAAAGACATGCACATGAGGTTAATTAGCTGTTTTAAATTTCCCCTACGTGTGAATGTGAATGGATGTGCGTGTATGTTGCCCTGCGATGGTCTGGCGAACTCTTCAGGGTGTACTCTGCCTTCAACTATTATCGGCTGATATAGGCTCCAGTCTCTCCGCGCCCCTAATAGGATTAAGCGCTTCAGCAAATGAGTGGGTGAGTAAATTGCAGCAGTTGGGTGGAAGATCGCATTTGACAATTATATTTCCTGTCAGAACAAATACCCGCATTTATTTATTTATTTATTTATTTATTTTACATAGATTCAAATATGAAATGAAGATGAACTTACCCTAAAGAACTCTTTGGTAGAACCTGAGTCCAGCGTTCCGTAGGCAATCTCTGTTTGTTTGGCTAGATCTTCTGCACTCTCAATGGGCGAGACCATTCTCTCGACTGTGAGGAAGGCAGCCAGATTAGCAGTATAGGACGAGATGATGATGAGGGTGAAGAACCACCAGACACCTCCCACTATTCGGCCCGATAAGGACCTAGAGAACATACAAACAAAAATATAACATAAAAAAAACATGACACATAATTAAACACCACAAATCAAGTTAAGACATCTGTGACTATTTTCAAATTTATTCTTTTATAGTGTCTCTGATCCCAACAAAGACATCAGTGAGCACCAGCAAGTGTGAAATATTCAAATTTCTTTTTTCTTTACCATCCCTTTAAAAGTACAAATACGAATCCGCATCACAGCCGTGACACTGTGTGGGGTTTGAGAAAAGCCTAAACAGTTTAAAGTGAGAAATGCGGCAGAAAGTTAAAGGGAAAGCTCCTGACAGATTATTGTGAGAGAAGACATTTTGGTGTCAGGGTGATGCATTGCTGACAGCTGTGTCAGATTTTTAAATATTCGGCTCAATCAGTAATGATGTATTAGCTGATCAGTCTCGATCCTCAGAGTGCCTGACATGACCCTTATACTGCAGAGAAATTCCAGTTCCAGTTCAGAATATTTGATGTCTGGAGCTCAGACAAATTGATAGATTTAGTAAATCTGTTACGGCACCAATGGAAATTTTTTATAAGAGTTTTAGAGTCTCACCCTCTAATTATGTTCCATTTAACACAAAACTAAAATGTACAAAATTTGTAGGGAAAAAAAAAAATCTATTTTATTGGTAGCTCAAAGATCATGAAAATATGTCCTACAAGCCACATATCTGTTGTTTTATTAACTGTTGGATAAATGTACGCTCTATCAACAGTCACTCTAAATAAAGCTGTTCTTGGAACTTTTCAGCTACTTTCGCACCAATGTGGCCTTGTCTGCACTCTTCTTACTTAAGAGTAAACCAACAACCGTTCATTTGCTGAAGCGCTTAATCCTAGTTAGGGTCGCGGGGAGGCTGGCGTCCATCTCAGCCGACTCTGGGCGAGGGCAGAGTACACCCTGGACAGCTCGCCAGGCCATCGCAGGGCTGAAACAATGCAGCCTACTCTTTATGAAAGTCAGCAATGGTTCTTTTACAGTGAGAGACACGGCGGCCTTTGATAACTCAGTTATCTGCACTGGGGGACAGCAGTGACAGCTCGGTGATAGTGGGGCTTGAACCCCCGACCTTCGGATCAGTAATCCAGCACCGTACCACTGGGCCACCACTGCCTCCCCTTGGAAGTATTAAATATTGATTTAATATGTACCTCTTGTTATTAATTATTAACTATATAATTTTTTAATTTGTAGTTTTGGGGTAAAACTGACAGCCTGTGAAAGTTTCCTCGAGGCCCATGTCAATGTTACTGTAATACATTTGGTTATGACGAACAAGATGGACATGTATGTAATTTTAAAATATACGTTTTTTTTTATTTTATTAGTGGCGTAGTTCAGATTACGTATATTTCAATCATGTTTGGATGATATGAAATTTTGATGCTAGTCACATAAAGCTATTGCCAGTCAGTGTTGTCTTCACGTTTACCAGCTCAGTTTCCTCATGGACATGTGTCCACTCCGCTAACCACAACAATCAAACGTGACACTGCAGAAAATTACAAAAATCATATAAATCCACAATTCTTCAAAAAAATTACATTGTTTTAAAGAGGAAGTAGACGATATAATTTTCAGTTTGCTTAATGACCAGTTTGATTGAGTGAGTAAATGAACTCAGTTTTTGTCTCTCACAGCATTGAGCTACCTCTTAAATAAGACTTGATAATTCTTTAATCAGGTATTTATCTTATTAAGTGAAACAATTTTAGGGAGTGAGACCGAGAAGTTCCACATTTTTTCCCCCCCATATATTGCAGTGGCACCCTAATATCTATACTATACTAAACACTCCTGGGCAAAAAAATAAATTAGAAATAGAAATAATACACTTTTAACCTCCCTAGTAGGTTAAGCAATTCAGCAAATGAGTGAAAGGGATGAGTGAGTGTATACAGGCATTGGAAACAGGGGACCTTTCCCCCCTGAGACGTTTCAGTCAACATGTACATCTGCTTTTCTTATATATCCGAAATCAACCACTCCATCACCCTCTTCCCATTACATTAGAGAAGGTTCTGTACATTATCGGCCCCCTACCTGCGCTGAACTCTTGTTTAGATAGAGATTTTTGCTTTAAACCAGACTCTTCATAACTTCAGGATATGTTTAATTTCTGGTAATTTCTGGCAGTTTCTTCCCAATCTGGCAACCTTATCATTAACTGTCCTATCAGGCTGCTTATGTTTCACTTTAAATGTCCATGTCAGGGCCATAGGGCGTGTGATTTATGCCCCTATGAGTTTCACTGGTGCTTGTTACTGTTTTTGTCCTCTCTGTAAAATAACCTCTCTGGGGTGAAATGGGGGATTTATGACCTCAACAGGAATTCAAATCAAACTATTTCTGGTACATTTCTGTCAAATACCAAATTTAAAGATTGTTGGTCATTGACTCACTTATTTGGCGAACTGCCCAATTCTCCTGGCAATGTACACCCTGAACAGCTTACCAGACTACTGCAGGGCTAACATGCTCACACCTAGGAGCAATTTGGAACAGTCGATTAGCCTGATGTGCATGTTTTTGGACAGGGGAGGAAACCAGTGTACCCAGAGGAATCCCACACAAATACGAGGAGAACATTCAAACTTCACACACAGAGACGCCCAAGCCTGGGACACAAACCCATGACCTTCTTGCTGTGAGGTGGACGTGCTAACCACTATATATCATTTTTCATATTTCTACTAGTGGCTTTGCAGTTAGAGTTTTATTCATTTGAAAGAAATAAGAGGCTTTGCCAAGCTAAGAGTATCTAAAATTCCGCATTATGCCCAAGGGTCAAAGTGCAGCGTTAATCCGGGTGTCTCTTCGGCGAGAGGTCCCCAAAGTCATTTATTAAACAGCTCACTCTGATTAAGTTTCCTCTAAGCGCACCGAATGAATCTGCACTTTATTAACTGTTGTCATTAAAATCACAGCAGCAAAATATATATAAGGTGCAATTTGTTTTCTCTGTCTCATCCTCGTCCGATAGATCCTGTTTGTATTAATATTTAGATGTACAATACTTGATGGTTCTCTGCCAGCCTTGAGTGCAATTTCTTGTCACTTATGCACTCTAGTGAAACACATAAATGTCACAAAGCACTGCAGGATTTTATGGACTGATGCAATGTAATTACTTGGTCTACGGTTTTATTGACAGTAGGGTAGAGAAGAGAATAGTGTTGCTGTGTCATCAAAGTAGTAGATGATATTCGAAATGTATGCATCAACTGCAGGAAGAAAAAGGACTCTCTCCTTCCGATTAGAGCAAATAATATGAACTAAGATGCTTAGCACGATTACATCAATTATTTCCTCAATACGCCTAATACACTATTCTATATGTGACGCCAACCATTTAATGTTTCTTTTAATGACCTGCTGATCTGATTCTTTTATAGTAATAGTAATACAGGGTGACCCAAAGAACCTCCCACATTTCAAAGCTAAATTTTAAAAAATTGTTCAAGAGAATCAAGTTATTATTTGCACGCATGAATCATAGTGATGCAGGAGAGGCGGAACTAAGGTCTGTTCGTATCTGAACCCCAACTTGAACACCTTGATGTTGAAGAAGTGGGTGTGTGGTTTCAGTAAGATGGAGCTACGACACACACGGTAGGAACTGCGACACATGCAGTGGTGGCTTAGTGGTTAAGGTGATGGATTATTGATCCGAAGGTCAGCAATTCAATCCCACTATCACCACTGTTGGGCCCTTGAGCAAGGCCCTTAACCCTCAATTGCTCAGTTGTATAAAAATGATAAATGTAAGTCACCCTGGTAAATGCTGTAAATGTAAATGGAACACAGAGCTCAGTGGAAGTGCCGAGGCAAATGTTGGGTGTGGTGACGAGTGGTGATGTTGGGTGGGTGGCCGGCCCGTTCCCCTGACTCCGCCTCTTGTATTTTTTTTCCTGTGGTGCTACCTTAAATCAGCAGTGTACCCTCATCAACCCCAAACTCTTGAGGACCTTAAGGTTGCTATTCAGCAGGAGATCCCCGCTTTTCCAGCTGACATCCCCGTCGAGCCATAACGGCCTTCAGAAATCACCTCCAGGAGTGTATAGACAATGACGGCCACCATTTGGAGGATCATCTTCAGAGTATGATGAACAACAACTGAATTGAATGAAGTTTCATGTGTAAAAAATAATCATTTGATTATTGATCACTTTTTTTTTCATTTACCTCGGAAATGTGGAAGGTTTTATTGGGTCACCCATAAGAAAAACACTGCTGAGATGGGCTCCCGCCTCCCTCTAACCCAAGTAGGATTAAGCGGATGAGTGAGTAAGTGTTAAGTTTCAGAAATAAACTAGAAATAGATCTTAATCTTAATAAACACTCCTTTAATCTGGGTACAACAGACTGAAGAGGATGATACCTGGTTTATTTATTTATTTATTTTGCTTAATTAGACTGCTAGGGTTGTGGGGAGGCTGGAGCCTATCTCAGCCCGCACTGGGCGATTCACGCTCATACTCACATCTAGGGTCAATTTGGAGCAGCCAACTGACCTAATATGCATGTCTATGGACTGGAGAATCCGGAAGAAACCAATGCAAGAACACAGAGAACATGCAAACTCCACACAGAAACGCCTAAACTCGGAAATTGAACCACGGACCTGCTGGCTGTGAGGCGGATGTGCTAACCACAATTTTCGGTAATTATAATTATGTCTGATAGCTCAGAACAATATTTGCTTTGTAGCATGTTTCAGGAAAGCATTGAATTCAATGTAAATTCCCTTCATTTGTAGCATATACAGGTAAACCATATATAATCTTAAACATAACCACAGCTTTAAAGAAATAATCAACCTCGCGGGGTTGTAACCTTCCTTCCTTATGCTAGTGGATTTGGTAGCAGACTTTCTGCAACTAGAGAAAAATCATTACAATGAACACACAGTATATTGAAAATACAATTGTAATCACTTTAAACTAAATTTCATTTAACTGACCAGTACTTTTCAGTCAATATAAACTAAGTTTATGCCATGAAGAATTGTCTATTACAATCAACGGATAAATAATGTAATAAAGCAGCCCGAATTAGCCACTTAGCCCCAATGAAAAGGAAATAAGAAAAAAGATTGCTCATGAAATGAAATGAGCAAACAGTGAAAAAAAATATTAATAATAAAAATAATACAGCTATGACTATCTCTTTGTTAAAAGTGTTTTCCTCCTCATTAAACAATATGATCTGTGTTTTAATAGGATTCGGTTTATTTTCGCATTTGTTTGCACTCAGGTCTCTTAGTTGACTAAAGCTTTCCCGAACTCCACAGGAGAAATATTTGAGGATGTGCAAAATGATCTGAGACAGACTGCAGCATGATGGGGTCCTAATTAATCAGCTTCCTGTTGCTGTACTTTAGGAACAGCTTGAAACCATTTCAGGTGCACACAACGCACGGCCGAGACCACTGATGACATCGCCGAATAAACGGATAAAGATTATAACGACTATAAAATCAAACCTGAATTCAAAGCTAATGCATATAATAAAATGTTAGAACAGAACTGTGATGTCTGTGGTGTGAAAGATTTTTATGCGGGAAACACTGTTCTCCAAATAGAATGAAATCACAATCGCGAGTGACCTGTGCATGACAATATATAACACTTATTCGCTCCGGGTGAGGTGGATGTCACCGAATTAAAGAAACTATTCAGCAACATATACCTCGTCTGAGGCAAATCAGTGTTTTAGTATACACTACATGGGAACAGACCAAATCGAGATTTTTATAGTTTGTTTACATATTTCAGCCATGACTGAGGCAGGTCAGGTGATCTCCACGCGCTTTGGGCAAACCAAAAAACCCTGTGTACTCACTCACTCACCCATTTGTTGAACCGCTTAATCCTACTAGCGAGCCGACACTGGGGGAAGGCGGGGTGCACCCTGACCATGGCAGACCACACACACACACACACACACACACACACAAAATCATTCAAACTCCCACTTACATCTAGGGGCAATTTGGAACCAGCCAGTTAGCCTAATGAGCGTGTGCCTGGACTGTGGGAGTACAGTAGTTCCAAAGCAACGGAGGAAACCAAAGCAAACATGTGACCCCACATAGAAATACCTGAGCGCGGGACCTTCTTGCTGTGAGTCAGTTAATCGCTACTAATCCATTCTGAGTTTTAGAATATATTACATATTTACGGCATTTTGCAGACACTCTTATCTAGAGCATCAAATGAGCAATTGAGAGTTAAGGGCTTTCCTCAAGTGCCAACAGTACCAGCATGGGGGTATCGTTGGGGATCTCACTCTCTCACTCACTCACTCTCTCTTTCTCTCTCACTCACTCACTCTCTCTTACTCTCTCACTCACTCACTCTCTCTTTCTCTCTCACTCACTCACTCTCTCTTACTCTCTCACTCACTCACTCTCTCTT
>JAOUQZ010000049.1:1654918-1666617 GCA_028564935.1 Neosilurus hyrtlii | reverse complement strand
ACTCACTCTCTCTTACTCTCTCACTCACTCACTCTCTCTTACTCTCTCACTCACTCACTCTCTCTTACTCTCTCACTCACTCACTCTCTCTTACTCTCTCACTTACTCTCTCTTTCTCTCTCACTCACTCACTCTCTCTTTCTCTCTCACTCACTCACTCTCTCTTTCTCTCTCACTCACTCTCTCTTTCTCTCTCACTCACTCACTCTCTCTTTCTCTCTCACTCACTCTCTCATTTGCAAAATTGCCTAATCCTGTTAGGGTCATGGGGAGGCTGGAGCCAATCTCAGCTTAATCAAAATCAGCTTTATTGGCCAAGTTTGTGTACAAGAACAATGAATTTGACTCTGATTTATCTTCATCCATCACAGGGTCAAAACTATAGTGTCCCTCGTCATCAAATATATTTTGGGTTAAATCTTTATATCCTCCTGAATTAATAACTGTGATTTTTTTTATCTCCAGGAAAGAAAGACACACTTAACTACCTTCACAGAGCAAAAACTGCTGATCACACAATCCTTATATCAGTAGCGCAGACACTTTTAGCTAAACAGCAGAAGTTTTTCAATCTTCTACGGATTTCGGAGAGCCAAACTTTTAAAACATCAACACAATAATGAATTTTAAACAGAAAACAAACACAGCTCTGAAAAGATCTTGTGATGAGCTTCACTTTTAAACAGGCCCTGAAACTCTGTATTATAAGCTTTATAGGTGTAAATACTGTCTGAGCTGCTGTTATAGAAAATTAATCAACACCTTCTGATCGATTAGAATAGTGTTTTCACTTATCTCACTCACTCATTTGCTGAGCCGCTTAATCCTATTAATGTCGGTGGGAGGCTGGAGTCTATCTTTAGCCGACACTGGGTGAAGGCGTGGTGCACCCTGAACAGCTCGCCAGACTATCACAGGGCCAACACAGTGCAATTTTCTTTTGTTAATCGAATGTCCTGTGTACAAGACGCTAATGTTATAAACATTTGGTTCAGTATACGCCCGGATAGATCGTACACAACAGTGTAACCCCAGCCTATACTTTTGATGAGCTCCTTAATCAGTAAAAACACATAATACTTATAATTATAATAATTATACAGAGTAATTATTAATATTTACAAAGTAAACAAAAAATATTAATAAGGAACAAACAAAGCCTGAACTTTCATCATGTCCTGCTGAGTCTCATTATCACGGAGACCGCAATCATTTGTGAAATTATTGCAAAACTTCTTAAACTGGATTGCAATTACTCAATGTACCCATTTCCTAAACTATAACAAGCTATTATACATTACAAATGCAAATAACCTTAAAGTGAACATTCAGACTCACCATGGGATGAAGGATGACTTTTTTTAAATTATGTATAAAATGATGAGAGTGGAATAGAGATGCGGCCACCAACCTTGGTGAGATATCACAGCCCTGCTGCATGAATGCCCCCAGAGAGAACCACAGGCTGTTAAAAATCCCAAAGTCATTAGGCGGGTCAGGAGGAGTCTGGGGGTCTTTGGCTTCATCTGTCTCGTCCAGATGCCACTCATATGGACTGAAGCGGCTCACAAGGAACAGCACCACACTCACGCCGATGTAAGCGAACACGATGCACATCCAGATCTCGTACGCCAACGGGTCCAGGAAGGAGAACACGCCCGGCTTAGACTTCTGAGGTTTCTTGATCATAATAGAGATGCCCAAGCTCATGAACGGCTTAGAGAAATCAATCACTTCTTCTCGAACCAGTGTTATAGTCAGTGGTGCAACGGCTATATCTGCTCTCTGGAAAAAAAGGGACGTGGACTTGTTAGTGTCCTGCGTTTCTCATGAATAAAAATACAGTGACCATCCTTGAGTTAACAAATGACCTAGTTAAATAAGCTCAACATCAGTTACTGTTTTTAGTATTAGTAGATTTTACTCCTTCATTAAGCTCACCACACAAATGAGTGGTTTTATTCTTATTCTTATTATTTTTATTAATGCCTAACGATGAGTATGGTGCACTTGTCTTTCATGTGGGCAGATTGAACCCAAAGCAAGGAAGAGATTTGAAAATAATGCTTTGCCTTTGCCCTACAGTCCAGTTCCCTAACACTGCAGAACTTATAATAAGGATACAGTTAAAAAAAGAGATGCTTTTCAAAAAAAAAGAAGAAAGAAAAAAGAGGACATCCAATGCCTCAGAGCATCTCAGATATGCAAAGCATAACAGTTTTGACTGCACAGCACAGAAAGGACAGCTGAGCTTTCACAAGCAATTCAATGGCTTAAGCTTTATGCTGACCTCCACTTCATCAGGACTAAAGGAGACTGCAAATCTTTTGCCTAACACTTTCTGTCCTAATCATGCGTCACCAACTGCTGCTCTGGGAACTGTGGGTTTGAGATGTGACAAGCAGAATCTGCAGCAGCCTCTGCTTTGTCTCTCGAGGGCATTCGAATGTAAGGTCAGCAAGAGATCCCAGATCGCAGATCTCTCCCCCGCCAAGAAGCTTTTAGTTATGCAATAAGGCAGGATAAGGTCATGGAAACTTTGCAGGTGACTGGTGGGTATAAAAGCTTGCTGCAAATATTCATTTCCTTTTATCTTGCAGTCAGTACTGAGTGGAATACTGGTGTACTGTCTCAATAAATCATAGAACAATTTGCATATAAATAGCTAATTAAGTGTCTACCAGAAGTGATTTATCGGTAAGGCAGAAGCACACCCTGGATCTCTTCCTCCTTCACGATGGATAAATAATTAGACATGATCTTCTTTTTGAAATCCAGACGGACATATACACTAAACATATACACTAAACGTGTGTGTGGCAGATGCTGATCATACAAACTGCAAGTCTGGTTGATCTGAATTTACACGGAAGGTTAAGAAAAGTAAAATAAAAAGACAGATGATTAAGAAATGTTTTTAATGTATTATTATTATTATGATTATTAGTATTATTATTATTATTATTACCAACAACAACAACAACTATAATAATTCTTTCATATGCTGGAGCCTATCTCCACCGACTCTGGACTAAGGCAGGGTACACCCTAAACTGCCTGCCAGTCTATTGCAAGGCTTCAGCCTTCCTATGACCATAGTAGGATTAAGCATTTAGAAAAATTAATGAATAACAATAATAATAATAGCAATATTTTATATTATAATTGAGGAATCTTGAGAATGTTTATGCTCTGCCACCAAACTAAATGCTTAAATGTGGTTATTTTTATTTTACAGCTTTGAAAAGGTTATGTATAGGTTGTAAAGGTTATGTATAGGTTGTAAAGGTTATGTATAGGTTGTAAAGGTTATGTATGCCGCTGTTGTGTCACAGGGAAGAGAGTTTAAGTCACTCTGGTACAAACTATCAGTTTGCGATTGTCATTATATCATGTGTCGTTTGTTCCTAATACAGTTAAAGTGGAGATAAAGAAAAAAATTACAAATCCGACCAAATAGAAATTAAAATAAATAAAATAAAGTCCTCATTGCAGTCAGAAATCATTATACCATGTAATAACCCATTCAAACAGATGCATATCTCAGCAGGGCAATCAATACTGAGCAGCTACAACAAAAAGCTATACAGACCCAACGTTTGAGTTTGACCTTTAAAATGCAAGGAGAATAAAATAAATGTGCTGGTCAAAAGGTCATGCCATTATTAATCCTAACTACCCAGGCTGATGGAGCACAACAGGTATGCGAGGCCAGTCTAAAAGGGAATATTTTTCTACTTCCCCCAGCACGAGTAGATTCTTTTTCTTATTTTGAGTGTAATTTCAGCCCACCTCACATGAAAACCAGGCTATTCCTTTGGCTGATAGTTAGGAAATTGAACAGATGAGGTAACCCAACCCTCATGCATTTTGTATACGGCCTCTCCCTGTTCAGTGCCGACCTGAAGAATGATTTCACTGGCTTTGCCTGCATTACAGCACGCGAGCACTTTGACAAATGCAAAAGTGGATGCTTGCCCTGGTACTAGCAGTGAAAGTGACTGATGTCGTGATGCTGAGACAAATCAGTAGGCAGCATGCTGTGAGGCAGCAGACCACGAAACACAATTTCACCGCTGGCTTTGAACTGGCTTTAGCCGCTCGTCAGAGAGATAAACGGATGCTGTTGTTGTGCAGTGACAAGATATTACACCAGCATCAATTCATTTATTCATTTTTTATTAATTGACACTCATTGTATCATTTCATTCTATTTTTGAAACATGTTTACTTTTAAAATGGTCATTCATTTACTGAACCACTTACGTAATCCTACTAGGGGACAACGGAGCCTATCTCAGCCGACACCGGGAGAAGGCAGGGCACACCACACTTAGCCCGCCAGACCATTGTAGCGCAACACACAAGTATTCACACTCACACTCCCACGTGGTTGCAATTTGGAACAGCCGATTCGCCTAATGTGCATGTCTTTGGACTGTGGGAGGAAACCGGAGTACCCGGAGGAAACCCACGTAAGCACGAGGAGAACATGCAAACTCCACACAGAAACACTTGAGCCTGGCACTCGAACCCATGACCTCCTTGCTGTGAGGTGGACGTGCTAATCACTACACCACCATGCCACTCATACTCACTTAATGGGAATTTGGAACAGCCAGTTGGCCTAATGGGTGTCAGGCAGGGATGCTAATCACTTGCTTGTGTGGGTTTCCTCTGGGTACTCTGGTTTCCTCTCACAGTCCACAGACATGCACATTAGGATAACTGGATGTTCCGAATTGCCCCTAGATGTGAACGTGAGTGTAAATGTTTATATGGATGTTGCCCTGCGATGAACTGGAGATCAGTTCAGAGAGGGTTGAGATCCAATCTCCCTGTGACCCTGTTAGGATTAACTGGTTCCGCAGATGAATGAATGAATGAATAATATCCGATCTAAATATAAAAGACTAAAGTAAAAGAGTAACTTTATTCCTGTAAAGATTAAAATGGCCTCCGAACATAGCAGTAACATACAGGCGCTATTTTATAAGATGCACAAACATTTCTGATAAATTAAGAAAGCAGAATGAATTAGTGGAGAGTGGTTAGGGGGTAGAAAAGAACTGGTACTCACCCCATATACGAGTTCACCCACCATCCCGTTCCATGTTTTGGTCTCTGGGTCGCGGGCGCCATACTTGCCGTCCATGACTATAGACAGTCTGTACTTAATCCCAACGTGTTTGGCTATCTCGGAAGCTAAATCGACACAGTAGCCTTCATACTTGTCATTGCCTTCCAGATGCATATGGTTTTTCTTGTACATCACATACGGCGCTTCCTGTTAATCAAACACACGCTGGTTTATTGTCACCTGTGCGCGACAGTCACCAGAGCCGAATGACAGCTGAACAGTCAAGAGCATGCAAGGGCGTGCAGGGTAATCATATACAGACCTTCTCATTCTCCTTCTCTCTCTCTCTCACACACACACACACACACAGTTTCATACACTCATTTTCACTTTCTGGATCTCCATTCTCTTCCTAGATAACTCTGTATCTAAGACACACACATACACCTGTACAATAATCAAACAGCATGACATCAAGAACAGGATGGATGAGAGAGAGAGAGAGAGAGAAAGAGAGAGAGAGAGAGAGAGAGAGAGAGAGAGAGAGAGAGAGAGAGAGCAAATATGGAGTCATTTTATCTTGGTCAGACCCCTTTGCTAATGCACACAGCCCCTGAAGATGGATGGTGAAACAATGGCACAAACACACACTAGCCCACACACACCCTCGGTGTTGGAGTTTGAACTATAGCATGGGGGCTGAGTTGCATTATCTAACCCCATGTTCACACTAACAAACAACAAAGCAATACAGAACAGTTTTTCTTTTAATGTACATGTGATTTTAGTGACAGCACAACAACAACAACACAACAAAACAACAATCAAATTTACGTAGGATTTGTTAAAGTAAAAAACTAACAAATAAAAACAATTAGCTCAAATAATCCCTTGACCGATCTAACGGAGTCCAACATTTTTTAAGCTCCCTACTTGTAACTTTTAATTCTTACGTGCAATTTAAAGAAGCCGAGTCACGGTCACTGCACAAGTATTCATTAACATGCATTTAATAAATATTTTTTTTCTGTTAGCAGGATTATGCAAAAACTACTGATCTGATTTTCATCAAACTTGGTGGAGGGGTGGGGCCTTGGCCTGGAAAGAACACAACAAAATCTGTAGGTGGTCTGATCATGATGGAAAAAAAAATCCCTATCTTTAACTTAGGGCAAAATGTTAATCTGACGCCCACTAGGGGGAGAGATTTCATTATAACTCTGCCAAGTTATAATAATCCATCTGTGCCTCTACCATTTTACTTTAGAAAAACAAACACCACCAAACTAACCAACAAACATTGGACAGTTTAGGACAAACACACACACAACAACAGTAGTAGTACCTCCACACCCAGAAAAGTCAAACTACAAGTGCTTTATTGTTTGCTAGTGTGAACATAAGGTAAGTGATGAGAGAGAGGGTCAGTGATCAGGGATCGGAGAGGTGATTTCCTTTTCATAAAGTAAATGGCAGTGACTGGAGACAGACAAATCTGCTTCAAGCATATTGCACTGTTGTGTGGCAAAGACATACTGCATCATACCCAAAACAAAACAAAACAAAACAGTGAAGAACAAGACATACTTATATATTAGTACATCATGAGAGTAAAAAAAAATCAAATACCTGGCCACACCGATACTAAAAACTGCACAAGCTTTTCTTCTTGTCTTTCCATTAAAGGCACAGCAGCAGCAGCTTACTTTTTTCTTTTTTTTTTAGCACATCATTACCAAACCATCGAGCCTCACACACACAGAGCTTCCCTATTAGAGTCAGAGACAATTTGGTTGCCAGTGGGGTAGCAATGGTTTGTTTGCTTTGTGCTGAATCCATGAATACATCCTCTCACCTTGCTGTTTCCGGGACGCTCCCCTAATCCAGGCTAGTCCGTATAGATCTAGTGATGATGGAAAAACAACTCGGGGCTGTTTGTTGTTTCATGCATAAGTCATTGTACAATTTGTGTAGTTGAGAGACAACATGAATATGCGTAACGTTTCTTGGAACGTGGTTTTGTGCTTAGTTTAAGCATGAATTAAACTGAACTTGAGATTGCAGGAGTCTTAAGGTGAAATTAATTTTCGAGTAGTTGGTACTGCTCCTGGTCAGTTTAAAATATAAAATGGAGTCAGCACATGAAAGGCTAGCGTGACGATTATCCCCGTCATCACTGTTTGTTTTTCTTTGCCTCAGACAAGCCATTGAACCCACTGAATCATCGTTGTGATCTTACGTGCTGGCGGATCCTGTGTGTCATGACCATTTACTTGATGAGTGGAGACAGGTCGTACTTACGTATGCACGTATGTCAAGTTTGATGATGGCAACGTAAACAAACCAAAAAATATATATAAAAAAAACAACCAAAAACAAATAAATAAATAAATAAAAACCCATTACCATTGTACCAAATGTCATTATTGTGATGTCACTGCTATGACAGGCCACTGGAATATGGAAAATCAAAATGCTTTGTCACCCACACGGATACAGTTGAAACACTCATTGGGATTTTCATCTCTTGACTGTTTCAACGTGTAGTGAGTGGATGGAAAGCAACGCAAAAGAAATATACTTCTGGCCGCCCAGGACAGAATGTAATCAATCTGTGAGTCTACACCATGACCCTGAGTGGCAGAATATGTGACACATTTAAAACATTGTGGAACGTGTACCATAATAGTAGTGACCACAATTGTTCGGTTTTCCACTGAGGATGAATCGTTGCTGTATGGCAGATCCATTATATTTACAAAGCGCTCAAACTCGTTCCAGTACCCGATCTGCAAAAGGGAAAACATTTTCGTTATTATCACAATGACAGCCATTTTAAGCACATTAATGCTTTCCTCAGCCCACGGTCTTTTTAAAATAATTATTTCCTGTACAGACAAGAAGCTAAAACGGCTGCAGGAGATGTATAACGCTATAAAGGCGTTTTCTCATAAGACTATGTTCATTAAAATGGCATTAGGTGCCTGAGCTGCTATTGCTTCCTGTTAAATGGAAGTGGAAGTCGGAGTGTGTCGGTCAGACGGTTTTTAAATATGGAGAACGCTTACTATACACGCACCGGGCAGCTCCCGAAACTGCACACACACAAATCAGCTGAGAAGTCAGAAAACCAGAACAAGGAAATGTTATTCGCTGACATGAAGTGCTCCTTGTTTTCCTCAGATTAATAGATAGAAAGTCCCACAAATGTACCATCGGTTGGCTTCCATTAGCAGCCCAGGGTTTTAAAGCTGTATTAAAGAGTTTCTAAATCCTGAACAAGACCTAGACTGCGATCAATAATCTAACCCCAGTGAACTCTAGGAGTCGAATGGCATCTCGTGAGCCATTACTGAGTGTTGGACACACCGCCTCACACCTTTTACTTTAACTGAGTGTCTCTGTTGTTTTAAGATAAATCTGACAGTATGTATCAGATGCTACCACCCACCTCTTTACGAACTGCTGGAATTTGGAGGCGGGCTAACACACTATCCTCCCCTTTTGTACGAATGATCTCACAGACGCCCATGGATTGGCTGGTGATCGCTGTGAGTGACAGGGGAGCGTATGCCATCCCTACCTCTCGTGAAATCTCAGCCAATTAGCTCTCATGGACCCCCAGGTGTGGATGGCTGCAGCATCAACCTGGATCCGAACTTGCGATCTCCAGTTTGGTAACAGATTATGATTAAAGAATATCTATAGTTTCATATCATGCTCTATCTATGTATCCAACAGGCTCATTTAATCCATCGGAAACATTTAACTCATTTAACGCATCCATACATACACCACTTAGATCATGGACATACCTGGAGCATTTCTCTGCAGCCCAGTGACACGTAAACACACTATATAATAATATTAATAATGATATAAAGACAAGGACGTATGTCTGTAAAATAAAAATGTATTATTTGTATAATTAGTTTGGATCAAAACATGTTGTTGGCGTGCCATGGTGGCGTAGTGGTTAGCACGTCTGCTTCACAACAAGAAGGTCCCTGGTTTGAGTCTCAGGCAGGCAAAAGATTTGATTGTTTTCACATTTCGGCCCGTGACCAACTTCAACACTGCCACTGCTTTCAATAGATCAACGCTTTAGATCTGTCCAACACTTAGTAATGGCTCCATGCTTGGCACACCTCTCCCTACACTAGCGAAGAGGCTACCGCCACTCATAGAGTTCACTGTGTTAGCCACTTTGCAAAGTAGCGTCGAATCGCTTCATGCTATGATGAGAAAAGACATGCCACTGAAGTGGGAGCACTAGAGCAATATTTGATCAACTTCAAGCAAAATCATTGTCCTGTAAACAGATTGGTTTCAACATTCAGATGCTTGCTTACATTAAGCCTTCAGATGCTATGCTAACTGAAGCAGCTTTAGTCAGCTTTCACTGTCTCTCCTCATCTCTTATGTTGCAAACATCAGTTTCAAACTGATCTTTCATATTTCCCGACAGATAAACAAATCTAGTCGACAGACAAATAAGGTGATAAAGTATAAAGCTGTCTTTTAGACATTCATTCTGTGACAGCGTTTAGGTGGTTTTACACAGGGTGATTACAAAAGGCTTTTAAAATTACTATTACTGACTCACGTCAATTTAAAGCCGCCAATTTACCTAATCTGCATGTCTTTGGACTGTGGGAGGAAACCGGAGTGCCAGGAGGAAACCCATGCAAGCATGGGGAGAACATGCAAAATCCCCACAAAAACGACTCGAACCCAGACCCTCTTGCTGTAAGGTGGACATGCTAACCACTAGGCCACCTAATATTGCTATCATCATCATCATCATCATCATCATCATCATCTTCTTCTTCCTCTGCTTGATCCTGGGTCGGGTTGCAGGGGCAGCAGCCTAAGCAATGACGTGCAGATGTTCCTTTTCCCAGCCACTTCCTCCAGCCCTTCCAGGTGTTCCTAAACCAGCCGAGAGACATAGTCCCGGCAGCGTGTTCTGGGTCGACCCTGGGGTTGGACATGCATGAAACACCACACCAGGGAAGCACTTGGGAAGCATTCTAATCATATGCCCGAACCCCCTCAACTGGCTCCTCTCAATGGGAGGAGCAGCAGTTTTACTATGAGCTCCTCCCGGATAGCTGAGCTTCTCATCCTATGTCTGAGGGAGAGCCCCACC
The DNA here is from genome assembly GCA_028564935.1 of Neosilurus hyrtlii. Classification (NCBI taxonomy): domain Eukaryota; kingdom Metazoa; phylum Chordata; class Actinopteri; order Siluriformes; family Plotosidae; genus Neosilurus; species Neosilurus hyrtlii. The sequence continues at coordinate 1,656,385 of JAOUQZ010000049.1, read as the reverse complement.
ACCCCGCGGAGGAAGCTCATTTCAGACACTTGTATTCGCAATCTTGTTCTTTCGGTCACTACCCAAAGCTCGTGACCAAAGGTGAGGGTTGGAACATAGATCGTGAGAGCTTTGCCTTTCGGCTCAGTTCCCTCTTCACCATGACGGACCGCTACAAACTCCACATTACAGCAGAGGCTGCAGCGATCTGTCTTTCGATCTCCCGTTCCATCCTTCCTTCACTCGTCCACTTGGGGCAGGACCTCATTCCAGACCCGGTGGGTGCATTCCACCCTTTTCCGGCTGAGAACCATGGCCTTGGACTTACTGATTCATGAGTATGGAGGTACTGATTCTTATCCTGGCTGCTTCGCACTCAGCTGTGAATCGCTCCAGTGAGAGCTGGAGGTCCCAGTTGGATAAAGCCAAAACAATAATAGCATCAATATTGCAAAGCAATAATATCAATTTATTATTATTAAAACTGACTGCACTCAACTTAAGGTAACTTGTTTTCTTAACTAGCTTACACGGTAGTTTTTTCCATGTAGTAGCATGTTTTGTTAAAATTTCACTATCGCTATGGTATCGCAGTCAGGTCAATTTCTATACTATTCTATTGGTGGCTTGTAGACAATATTTGTCGCAGTCATTTGTCTTTTATGATACTGCCAGAACTTTAGTGTCATTGGCTGAATTTTATTTCAACATGCACTTTAATATTATTACACCCTTCAATGCAGAAAACAAGCTACACCCAAATTCTCTTCAAATATCTAATCTAAGAAATCCATCACTTAATAATCACTTTATAATCGAGTTTTTAAGATCTCCATCAAGCAGGAGAGAGATATTTAAAGGACACATATTTGCAAAGCAGATTTGTTCTGCTTTTATGAATTCTGCGAGGATTTCAGCTTGTTTGCATACCTTTCTTGGTCCGCCTGCTTTCATCTCATAAACATCGATAGTGTAGTTTGATCTGCGGCCGAAACTGTCAAACTGGATATTGCCCGTCATCCCTTGCACTTGAACCTGCCAAGGAAAAATAAGGATGAAACCTACCGAAATAATGGGCAGCACTCCAAGCCTCCAAGGCCAAATGTAAGGTGGCAGTGCATTACAATCGGGTTATTTACAGCAGCACAATGAGCGAGCATACTTGAACAGTTCATTTTGGGGAACTGGATTAGGAGGAGTACCAGACAGTCAGAACGAAGCTGCAGGGTAAATTTTCCTACCATTTTGAGAGCCCTCTCAATGTCGATGCCTTGACTCCAGGGAACTGCTGGATTGGCCAGGCAATCTCCAGCACTGCCACGCCTTGAGACATCCACGCGCTGGCGCCGTAGATACCGGAACGCCTCCGCTATCACCAGGATTGCATCGTAGGACAATGCAGAGGTGTACTACACACACACACACACACACACACACACACAAAGAGAAAGAGAAAGAGAGATCATGAGATGAGTACTGTACTGGCTT
>JAOUQZ010000049.1:1611148-1623385 GCA_028564935.1 Neosilurus hyrtlii | reverse complement strand
GTGTGTGTGTGTGTGTGTGTGTGTGTGTGTGTGTGTGTGTGTGTGTGTGTGTGTGTGTGTGTGTGTGTGAAACTCTGCAAGGCTCTGGTGAGATGCTCAGGGTGTACCCCACCTTTGCCCAGTGTTGGGGACCCTAATGGTTGGATTAAATAAGAACTGTATAAAATTGTGCTGTTTGAAATGCAAGGACACCACACTGGGGTTCAAGTGAATTTTAAGTGACTTTAAATCATATCCAATCATAGAACTCAACGATACAACGTTTTCCACTCATATACATTTATTTAGTATATACTACACATGAACTGTGCAATCTGATTGGTTCACTGTCCCAGGATAATTAACAATTATGTGTCAAAGACCAGGTGGATGTCGCTGAATATTCCCTGAGAACAACATCAGCAGCATCTAGCGAGCCTGAGGCACATCATTCTTTTAATATATACCACATGGGAACATAAGCCAAAAAAAGCACACTAACACAAGATTTACATGGTTTATTTCTTACATTTTTAAAACTCTGTTGAGCTCCGATGCAGAGGTGTGTAATGCAGAGTCTCTTTAACTCTGACAGTTTACACTGGGTACAATCACTCCCCTTTAACATACTCACATTTTGTTGTTCGGCACATTTTGTTGCTTGAAGACATACACAAAAAAATATTTCTGCAGATGTATTTACTCAATGCAAGTAACAACAGCTAAGTATTCAAATCAAATTCAAATTCAAATTTATTCGTCACATACAAATTATACACAGTACAACATGTAGTGAAATGCTTAGTATGACTGTCCAGAATGTAAAGAATAAACAAGGGAATCAGGTAACAAGGAGAAAAACAAAAGAGCAAAGGTCAGATAAATATGAAATCTATATAAAGGCAAAAGGATAGAAATAGGAAAATATATAGAATAAAATAAAATAAAATAAAAATATAATAAAATATACATCTGAGGAAAAAAATATTGGATACAATATACAATATATATATGTACATGTGTATATATATAAATATATAATGCAAGTGTAATATAGAATGTGATTATTTTATTGCAGTGCAACTTTACTAGTAAGTTAAAGTCAGTAAAGTGACTATGTGCAAAAAGTGGCAAAGTGTCTCTGTTACTCAGTCAGTAAAGTGTCTGAGGTCCGTAAAGTGGCAAAGTGTCTCTGTGCAACAATCAGTTGAGGTGGAAGGTTTTTTTTTTGTTTGTTTGTTTGTGTGTGTGGGAGAGTCTACAGTGTTCAGGTACAAGTGTTCTGGTTCAGGGCCCGAATGGCCTGCTGAAGTAAAATATATAATTGCAACAGTTCAGGGAAAAAAATTTAAAACTTTACCCTAAATAAGGGAAAATTATGGAACACAGTGGTTGTACTGGTTAGCATGTCGACTTTACAGCAAGAAGGTCCTGGGTTCGAGTCCCGGGGCTGATGAGGGCGGTTCTGTGTGGAGTTTGCATGTTCTCCCTGTGCTTTTGTGGGTTTCCTATGGGTACCACAGTCCAAGACATACAGATTATGCTAATTGGCTGTTCCAAATAAATGAGTGCGAGTGTGAATGTCTTTGTGTGAGTATTGGACCTGTGAAGCTCTGGCGAGCTGTTCAGGGTGTTCCCACAAACTATTGTAACTGTCTGTCTGCTACTTCTGCTTATGATGATGAGGAGGCATTACCAATACGATTCTTTAAATGACATCATCACAGTGAAATGAAGACTGAAATTACTCACCATGAGGTGCTGATAAGGCAGCTGAGCACATCAAAGAACACACTCAAGTGTCAAGATCTTCTTGGCTTCCTGGGGTTTGAGGGGATTTCCAAACCTACGATTATTAATCCTTTGTCTTTTAAACAATGTTGTGTTTAAAGCCTAGCAACAAAACTGAGCACAGTAGGAACGTTAACTCCATGTACGCCCTCTAAAACAACATGATTCATCCGCATATGGTGAGGATGAATTGTTGCAGTAGGCACTGATCACTTTATTTACATCAGGATTGTTGTTTTGTAGATTCTCCATCTTAATCTCTCTACAACTGTTCAATTTGTTATATTATCACCTATGTTGTGCATCTCTTGCTATCACGCTGTGTATATTACTATGGCACTATATCTATCCCGGGTGGCATGGTAGCACATCTGCCCCACAGATCAAATGTCATGGGTTTGAGTCCCAGGTGTGACAAGGGCATTTCTGTGTGTAGTTCGCATTTTCTCCTCGTTTTGTGTGGGTTTCCTCCAGGTACTCCGGACTCCACCTTGGCTAGGTGTGAGTGTGCTGGTCCTGTGATGGTCTGATGACATGTGTTACAATGTACCCCACCTTCATCCGATGTCAGCTGAGTTCCAGCTTTCAACCTTCTGTGACCCTAATAGGATTTAAGTGGTTTGGCAAATGAGTGAGTGAGTAAGTAAGTAAATCCATCCTAACTATCACTCACTCTCTGTCTATTACTAGCCTATCAATCAATTTTCATATCACGAATCTTATATCTGTTTGTTTGACTTTTATATAAGACCCTTAGAGCAACAGTGGGTTAAGTCCATTATTTATTTATTTTTTGTATTAAAAAAAAAAAAAAAAAAAAAAGAAAAGTTAAATCTTTCAGATGAATACTGGTCTTAATCCAGGTCCAATTTTGACATAATTCACAATTTCCAATTTTGACATAATGGGGAAACTTCACTATTGCTCTTAGCTATTTCACTGATTTACTAGTGCAACAGTGGGCCAAGTTCAAAATCCACACTCATGTGAGAAGCCTCCATGTCTAGGAAAAACATACCTGAAAAAGAGGTTCTTCAGTTAATAGAGGACTCGGAAAGTAAGTATTACTTTAGCTAGGACACCACAACGTCTGCTTGTTAGTACAGTGAAAGCAGGACACATGATTCTTGAATTATGATTGTGATTGATAAACTTGTAATAATGTAGTGTTGTATTATGATTCGTAAGTGTATTAAATTGTAGTTGATCTGTTAAATGATGATTTATGTGTAATAATGGGCATAGACCCTTCGCAAAAGCCTCAGATAAGTGAGCACAGAGAAAAAGCTCCAAGGTCTGCCACCACATGATATAAACAACACCTGCTGTAAATAATATCTTCGCTGTCTTCTCTGAAAAGTCAAGAAATGGTGGTGAACGCTTAACACTAGCAAACTGACTGTATATATACCTGGCCTTGAGCGGATTTTGGTGTCTTCGAATGCTCATTTGGAGATCACACCTGTTGCACTGAACTGCTATTATTTTCACTCTGACTGAATAATTTGTTCCTGAACTTTTTTGAACTGCTAAACAATTTGCTGTTTTGTCTACTTTGATTGAATAAAACTGCTTTTAATTTTGAATCCACATCTCCTGGTGAACTGACCTGTGTCCGCCACGACAGTATATAACTGAAAGTAATTCATTATTTTCCGTAATATTGCTACATTTCCTGAAAATTTTGACTTAGACCACTGTTGCACTGAAAAATACTATTTCAAACCAGATTTGTTGCAGTTCTTCTAAGTCTCAGTCCAAAATCACAACTTTTGGCAAAATGCACAAAATTCCCAGTTTTTAGGCTGAAAAAAGTATCTAGGATAAGTATTCAGTGAGACTAAAGGCATTGAAATATAAATCATATCGATTTTTTATAGCCTTAAAATTTTAAAGCGCTCTCCTGAAAATTCACAAAAATGGACTTAGGCCACTTTTGCTCTATTATATTCTCATAGTTTGCAGATGAGACAGGTGTGAACTCTGGATTGTTCCAGATGCTGCCAATCAAATATAGGTGCAGCAAGTGTGAAAAAGGAATAAAACACAACAAAGCTTCACTTAGCCATGATGTGGGAGTTTGGAAGCTAGAATCCCCCTGCACTCCCATCAACGCTGACTTCAGGTGAGAGGCGTGACAGACCCTGAACAAGTCATCAATCTATTGCTGGGCTAACACGAAAAAAAAAACCCAACAACACACACATTCACTCCTGTGGCTGATTTAGAGCAACTATTTGACCTGACGTGAATGTCTTTGGACTGTAGGAGAAAACTAGAGTACTTAGAGGAAACCCACGCAAGTACATACAATATGCAGAAAATCCCTTTCCTAAAATTCGAACCCTGAACCTTCTTGCTGAAATGTGACAGTGCCAGCCACTGGATCTCTGTTCCCCCTGACTATCAGGATACCCATCTAACCCCAAAAAACAAGCATTCAGGACCAGAAACCTGTTTTCCAAAGTGGTTTTCTCAGCTACACAACACACTTGTTATAAACTTGTTATAAACTTCATCCATTCATTCATTATCCGTACCGCTTATCCTGTTTAGGGTCACGAGTAAACTGGAGCCAATCCCATCTGTATCTGTGCGAAAGACAGTTTTAACCCTGAGCAGCTCAGCAATCCATTTCAGGGACTCCAGACTATTCACACTCACATTCACACCTAGAATAGCCAATTTGCCTAACGTGTACGTCTTTGGACTGTAGGAGGAAACTTTAACACCCAGAGAAAATACACGCAAGTACATATAAAGTCCACAAAAAAATTTGGGGCAGCCATGGCCTAATGGTTAGAGAAGAGGGTTTGGACCAAAGGCCCAAAGCCCAAAGCAGGAAAAATGTGTTGCGGTGAGGGACTGAGCTGCACCTTCCCTTCCTCCTTGCCCTTGAGTAACACACCTAACCGCCAACTGCTCTCCGAGCAGCCCAGTGTGTGGCAGCCCACTGCTCCAAGTGTTTGTGTGCTCACTGTTTACACGTGTGTGTTCTTACTTTGGATAGGTTAAATGCAGAGGCAATAATTACCCTTGTGGGATAAATATGGTATAGCAAAAAAAACCCAAAAACAATTATTAACAGTTCTAACCACCGAGCCATCAAGCTCCCTAACTAACAAGATGTCCATATAAAAAGAAACAACCATTCCGGACCAGAAGCCACTTTTACAAGAGGTATTTCTCAGCCACACTTGTTTTAAACCCATTGCATAATCCTTTTTTTTTAATCATGTTCTTTGTATTTTCTAGATTATTTGTACAAGTAACAAATTAAAAGAAAGACTGTTTCACCTTATCCGAAGGTCGGGGGTTCAAGCCCCACTATCACCGAGTTGTCACTGCTGTCCCCCCAGTGCAGCTAACTGGGTTATCAAAGGCCGGCCGTGTCTCTCTGTCTGTGGTGGGATGTAAAAGAACCGTTGCTGTCGTTTGTAAAGAGTAGCTGCATTGCCGTCAGCGTGTTTCTGCCCTACGATGGCCTGGCCAGCTGTCCAGGCTGTACCCTGCCCTCAACAACAGTCAGCTGAGATGGGCACCAGCCTCACCTTGACCCTAATTAGGATTAAGCGCTTCAGAAAATGAATGAATGAATGAATGATGAATTTATAAAAACTGGCTGTGTATAAAGTGTTTAAGCTGTACAATATTACATGGTTTCTTTCCTAGCTGATTAAAGTAAGGCTAGGTATTTTGTCTTGTTTTCAGTGGAGGAAAAAGAAGAATAATGCTTTCAGCTACAATTTCATGACTGCCGGAGCCGACAGTGAGTAGGTGAGCAAAATGGCCTTTTTCCAGGTTCACTTAGCAGGAGAGGCTAAGAGGCGATTCGTGTTTTCATTGAGTGGTTACTGCGAGATGAATCTCAACATGCTTTTGACAAAAGCCATATGCATTCACTCCAGTAAGCCCAGAGTGCATTTGTACACCTCTGCAGATGTGGAGAGGGAAATTTTGTCAGTACTTCAGTGTAACTCAAAATGGATTTAGGGCTGAGTGGACCAAATGAATGCAGTACCTGCAAACTGCAAGTATTTGATAATCTGATAAAAGATTACCACTGCAGGAGATTTAAAAGCCTTCCCTATGTTGTTAGTCTGTCTGTGTTTTTTGTTTCTTCCCCCCTGTGCACAGATGTTTCCCAGTTCATACATATTTTAGTGCTCGTGAAACTGGAAGCTCAAGTTTGTCATTGTATTGCTACCATTTAGGTAAAAGAAAGAAGATCGGTGTCACGTTATAACATGAAAAGTTGATTTAAAAAAAAGGACAGCTGATTGTCACTTACTTAAGGGGGGGGGGTTTCCATTTATTATTTTCATTTGTTTATATATTTTTGTTTGAGATGGCAGACATTCACAGCTGAAAAAGCATGTTTTGGCATCGAATAAGAGTTCTGGACAAGGACTGTGTGGCTATTTTCTTAAAATTCATTCTGACAAAGATACGCCGCAGAAATCAGGCTACATGAGAGATGAATTTGGTTGCCGTTTTTTTCATGCATAGTCACAGCCAGGATGAATGAGGGCAATATTTATAGTTTTACTGAGGGGACTTAGTGTCTCCACAGTGGATCTGCAAGCTGAGAGGAAGTAGTGCAGAAGGCCAGTGAAATGGAGCATTAACCATGCTGGCACACATACACATAACCTGCAAACACTTGACAGATGCATGTACTGAGGTATTGGCTAGATATGCATTGGAACACAGACAAATCCAGGAACCATACACCAGAGAAAACCCAAAGCAAACACACATTCCCACATCATGTATTACTATCTTTATAAATGATTTTCTGTTGCTCAGTGTACTGTAGTAGCAGTAATACTGTAATAGTGTTTTATTCATTCATGAATTTTCTGAAGCGATTAATCCTAATTAGGGTCGCGGGAAGGCTGGCGCCCATCTCAGCCGACTCTGGGCGAGGGCAGAGTACACCCTGGACAGCTCGCCAGGCCATCGCAGGGCTTTAACAAATATCCCAACAAAAATGCTGCAGGGGTTGATCTCAAGAAAATGTTGTTTCCATACCAAGCAGATTATAATGCAACTGGAGTTGATTTTTTTTCTTAAAATTTGGTATTACCTCATTTAAAAAATGATGTCATATCCTATCGTTAGACATCGTAACTGAAAAAGTGTGCAGATGTATATAATTAACATTCGACAATTATTAGCCAAATAATTCTGAAAATAAAATCTGGAAAAACGTTGTTAGTAAAATTGAAATGTGCTGATGTTATACAATAAACTGTTTTATATTAGTCACACTCTCCCTCTCACTCACTCATTTGCTGGACCCCTTAATCCTGTTAGGGGTGTTTGGAGGTTGGAGCCTATCTCAGCCGACACTAGCTGAAGTCCGTTTGATAGTTTGCATTAGCCAGTTTGAAAAGGTTGCTGTTTCTGTCTTGCGAGTGCATGAAATCTCCAGAATAGGACGTGAACCCCCCCATTTCATATAAGGTAAGTTAATGCCAATAATAACAGTATACAGATATTTATATAACAAATAAACTAGTGAACTTTTGAATAATCTACAAATCATACCTGCTTCTGTCCACATACATCAAACAATGGTCTGATCGTACATGTATGTAAAAAAAAAAAAACAAAAAAAGAATACCATGTGCTCATATGCTTATGCTTGTCAGACCATTGCAGGGCCAACACACACACAACTATTCATACTCACAGTCCCATCCGGGGCAAGTTGGAACAGCCAATTAATAGTCACATTATCCTATTATATTCAATCAAATTTATTGCTATCAAACACAGAGATTTTTTTTATTCTTTGTCCATCATTGTTCCATCATTAAAATGCATAATCCAAGATAAAGATAATGTCTAGCTATTTTTATTATATCTGTGATCCTGCTAGCAAACTGTAATGCTAGCTGGATATAAACTGACCTCTAGTACGTTTCAGGATCACTGTCATTATACGATTGTTCTGACATGTTAGTATTTTTTTTTTTGTATAAAAAATGTCCATGAACTGCAGGAGATAAAAAAAAGGCTGAGATTTTATTGTTTTTAGGACATGTCATGCTTAAAAAAATAAAATCAAATGATAATGGATCGTACTGTGGCAAAATCCAGTGGGATGCCAAGCAATGGCATATGGATAAAATTAGTCATATTGACAATGTGGATTCATACAAACTCCCAAACAGAGTTGAGTAATGCTCTACATATGCTCTCTCTTTTTATATTTCCTGATTTTTTTATATCTGGTATTTGGCTTCAGTGCCAATTCGAATGAGCAATTTTAAAATGCGCTCTAAGCCCATTTACGGTTTGAAAATGTACTGTACAGGACCTAGAGTTCCACTACAAACCAGAATGTGCTAACACAGTCATTTCATCCAAATTATGCAACTAAGAATATAATACCATCACTGTTCTCTAGAGTGACTTTATTAAAGGTTCATGGTTTTCGTTACTTTACACACCTTTGAACTTGTTTCTTTAACCATGGCTGTCATGGGTGCAGCTATGGCAGCTTATAACACAACAACAATGACTAACTACTTAGACTCAGTTTGTATGAAAACATGACTACTATCAGCCCACCTGCTAATAGAACAGCAGATTCCTAATACGACACTACGACACATCATATCCCAAAACATTCTATATACGCTCGTGCTTTGCTATCAGAAGAAAATTAGTTACTAACACTATCTCTCACTCTTAAACATTAAAAGAAATCAAGTAAGTGACATTAACAGATATGTGTTGTAAGTTTAGCCCATACTAAGAATGGTCCATTACTGAAATGAAAAATCCATTATTTTGCTACGGAGGAGGACGAACCAAGTGTTCCGCATTAAAGTAAATCTGTGTGTCTGTCCTAAAAAATAATTTTATACATAGATGTCACGAGGAGAACAAAGATTGTCTTATGACCAGATACATGATTTAAGCAAGTGTGGTCACCTAATTGACTCTTTCACAGGGGACTTGGCGCACATGCCATCGAGTGCTGCCAACTGTACCAGGCTCCAGTCCCCCGCCTTGTTAACCAGCCGGCTGTAAAATGTGCTCGTTATTGTGAATTAACAGGGCTTAATAGAGAGCCACTGCCCTGTCATTAAAGCATCCTTCAGGCTCATCAGCAAATGGAAGGGCAGGAAATACAGCCTTGAGAGAGCCTTGACTAGTGAGCTGTCCATAAAGTGCAAATACTTGTCACTATGTCACTGTGTCCTTTAATTAGTTTTGTCTGACTGCTCTGTGCATGACAGCACATTTAAAAGGATTGCTGGCCAGGCTTTACCCCAGTGAAGGACAAAGGTCATGTTTGTAACTACAATTATAATACTAATAAGGGCAATAATAATACTAATAAGGGCAAATCAAATCAACAACAACAACAACAATAATAATAATAATAATAATAATAATAATAATAATAATAATAATAATAATAATAATGTCTTAGTGGGGTGGCAAGACTGGTGACCATGATTAATATCACTCACTCACTCACTTGCCAAACTTCATCCTATTAGGCTTGTGGGTAGGCTGGTGCCTATCCCAGCCAACACTGGATGAGTACGAGGGTACACGCTGAACAGTTCCCCAGACCGCCAACACACACAACCATTCACAATCACATCCTCACCTTGGGGCGATTAGAAATAGCCAGTTAGCCTAATGTGCATGTATTTGGACTGTGGGACAAAACCAGAGTACCTGGAGGAAACCCACATAAGCACAGGAAGAACATTCAAACTCCACACAGAAAAGCCCAAGCTTGGGACTCGAACCCAGGACCTTCTTTCTGTGAGGTGGCTGTACTAACCACTACACCAAATGTGAGCCATTTCTATTAAAACATTTGAAACATCGAGATGTTTAATAGGAAAAAGGGTAGTTTAATGGTGTTAGAGAACAGAGCCACCAGCATAAAATATTATATCAGTGTTAATGATATCTAGCCAGACAGCGATCAAGAGCGGGTCGCTTATCAGTGAACACGCTCACACCCAGTAGTATTAGGATGGATTTTATAAGTATGTGTCCCAAATAATGAGTTTAACTGTGCTGCTGTTTCGGAAGCCACGGTTAATTGCTCAGCCAATTTGCAGTTCATGACAAAGAATTATTTGTCCTTATTAGATGCATCCGTATTAACAAAATATTTCAGTTGAACCTGTTTAAGCTCTCTGGATAAAAGTAATACAGCCAATTTGACATTGTGACTGTTTGTCTCATCGTTTCTAACAGAAGATCTAGGCAGCACGGTGGCGCAGTTATTAGCACGGCTGCCTCACAGCAAGAAGGTCCTGGGCTCGGTGAGGGCGTTTCTTTTTTCTTTCTTATTTTTTATTTAACATTTTTAAAATTAAACTTCCCTAATCTTTAGTCCCATCCAATTCCCACCCATCAAGTGTTGCCTCCCCATCACATACGTCAACCACCAACCAGGGAGGGGTGTAAGCATGCTCATGCCCCCTCCATGACATGTGATGCTGCCACCGGATGTATACCATCCCTCCTTGGCTGGTGATTGCTGTGAGTGAGAGGGGAGCATATACCATCCCTCCTTGCCATGAGAGCTCGGCCAATTTTCTCCAGTGGATTCCCGGTTGTGGATGGTTGTGGCAAACTTACGAGCTCCAGGTTGATAGTCACGCACCTTGTCAATTCACCACTCGAGAGAGTGAGGGCGTTTCTGTGTGGAGTATGGGTTTCCTCCAGGTACTCCACTTTCCTCACACAGGTTCAAAGATATACACATTAGTTTAACTGGCTGTTTCAAATTGCCTCTATGTGTAAGTGAGAATAGTTGTGTATTGGCCCTGCGATGGTTTGATGAATTGTTCAGAGGTACCCCGCCTTCGACTAGAGTTGGCTTTTGATGGTTCATCAAAAGAGTTCACTTTACTGCTCAAATGCACAGAGGGTAAAAAACAACAACATAATTCCACTTTAACACATCCGCCTTACAGCAAGAAGGTCCTGGGTTCAAGTCCCAGCAACTGTCAAAGTATAAACATTTATTTTTATACCTTTTTATTTTTAATGATATTGGAGTTCTGCTTGCAGTAAACAGTTTTTTTTTACATTAATAATGCTAATCCTGGCACCTCAGTGGCAAACCAGGCATTAAATGACCAGAATATGTACTCTAACCGGGATTACAATTATCTGAGGGTATTATCTTGCCTACTACAGTTCTTTTTTTAACCAATCCATAAAACAGACTATAAAACATACCCAACCCAACAGACCCGACAGCTACTTGACATCTTTACATTAAGATAAGTCCAGAGTGAGCACAAGGCTTATAGAAGGAGGATTAGCAGCTTCTTATTCCATCATTTTCCTGATGGCAAGGAAAGGAGAATGCTCAGCCGCCATCACATCATGATAGCACATCCTATCATTTAATTTATCTTATTCAAGATATTCAGAGAAGGACAAGACATGTGAAGGACACTAGAAGAAGATTTTAGTTTAATTATTTACATACAGTGCACATGTGACATACGGTACAGAGTGCTGCGCCCGGTGGAGCCAGGTGGAGAAGACAGCATCAAGGGCAAGTATCCTGCTGTGTGTGTGTGTGTGTGTGTGTGTGTGTGTGTGTGTGTGTGTGTGTGTGTGTGTGTGTGTGTGTGTGTGGAGAAGATGTGGCTTCACTATGATTTTGTCATTACTTACCTTACTTAGTCAAACTTTTTTTTTTTTTGTGTTTTTTGTGTTTTTTTGTAGTGGATCATGCATTATTTCTTAAAAAACAAAACACAGTTAAGTAAAAGTAATAATAATAAAAATAATAATAATAATGATGATGATAGTGCTAATAATAATAATAGTAGTAATAATAATAATAATAAAAATAATAATAATGATGATGATAATAATAATAATAAAGATAATATTAATAATAATAATAATAGTAATGATAATGATAATAATAATAATAATAATAATAATAATAATAATAATAATAATAATTATAATAATAATAATAATAGTAATTAGCCCATTAGGCTAATTGGCTGTTCCAGATTGCCCCTAGGTGTGCGTGCGTGTGAATGGTTGTGTGTGTTGGCCTGACTTTACCCAGAGTTGGCTGTGATAGGCTCTAGCCTTTACGTAAGTCTGGTAGGATTAAGTGGTTAGGCGAATGAATGAATAATTAATAATAATTATAATTATAATATAATAATATAATATAATAATGGTTAAAGAAGTGGCTTTGGGACCAAAAGGTCACCAGTTCGATTCACAAACCAGCAGGAAAAATGTGTGGTGGTGGGGGTGAGCTGCACCTTCTCTCCCTCCACCTTCACGGCTGAAGTGCCCTTGAGCAACAAAACTGCTCTTCGGGCGCCCCAATGTGTGGCAGCCCCATGCTCCGAGTGTATGTGTGCTCACTGTTTACGTGTGTGTGTGTGTGTGTGTGTGTGTGTGTGTGTGTGTGTGTGTGTGTGTGTGTGTGTG
>JAOUQZ010000049.1:1589363-1611048 GCA_028564935.1 Neosilurus hyrtlii | reverse complement strand
ACCCCGGAGGAAAGAACAGTTACTTCGGCCCTGGAGAAGACGGATCTCCCCTGTGTCTCCCGACCACGGTCAGGATATTAAAGCAGGAATGGTTCAACAACCGAAGTGAACCCTTTACTGTTTGTGCTTTTTGGATTTCTAAACTGCTGAGATCTGGCACAGATGGCCTGAACAAATTGTACCAATGAAAGGAGATATAACAGTGTAATATACTGCATATTTGTAATCCAGTGTTTTGAACAAAATGTGTTTTATGAGTAACAGACAAGAAATGTGAAATTTGGTGGTAATCCTGTGGCCTAATAATTAGAGAAGTGGGTTTGAGACTGAAACTGGCAGTAAGAATGTGCGGTGTCGGGGGAGCGAGCTGCACTTTCCCTGACCCTCCACCCTCACGGCTGAAGTGTCCCTGAGGCAAGGCACCTTTCCCCCGACTATTCACCGGGAGGCACAGTATGGCTGCCCAATGTTGTAATGTGTGCATTCACGCATTGCATGCTGTTATATTCTAATGGAGAGCATTTATCCTTGATCACAGCATGTAATATGTATGGCATCGTTGCTCCGGTTGGTCCGGTCGGTCCGGTCGAGGCTCAGCAACATTAATGTGGCAAGAAAATGAAGTCGGCTGATGATCTGAATGTAGTGAATGAGCAGGTTGTCACATCAATGCACTTTTTCTTCCCTGGTGGTACAGATATAAAACGGGGACTCAGATAATGAGCGAGTGGTTCAGGGATCACGAGGAATCATTTCCACATATGTATCGGCACCCCAGAGTCCTGACCTTCACCCTGTTGAGAGTTTTGGGGATGTGCTGGAGAAGACTTTATGGAGGGGTTCAGTTTTTCCCTCATCGATTTAAGACGTCGGTGAGAAATGAACCCGACACTGGATGGTAATAAATGTCATGTCAATTAGGTTTGTTGAAACAATGACACGATGATTACGTGCTGTTAGCAAGGATAAAGGAGCAACTACACCGTATTTGCGTGTGCGACTTTTTATTTTAGCAAGGCAGTGTATTCACTGGTTTCCTCTGATTCACTGTGTGGTCATCAATAGACAATACTGTCTATTATTTTTATAAGACACCCTCGATATGTTCTGTATTACATGGAGAACAGGGAGCACTGCGGTTTCTATATGTTCCAGGACCTTCCCCCTCCCTTGGTGTTCCAGTACTTCATATTTCACAAATTAAGCACTTTGTAGTGAGTCTAGCAATTAGCCCTGATAACAGTGTACCCATTTTGTTGAACCAGCACAAAACGTTCAGCAAAATGCAGCCTCTTCCTGGCAGATATTAATTTTAATCATTCAGACAACACAGCAAAAATGAAGCTTCTACATCAGAAAGAAAAGTCTCGGCTGTTTTATCTACTCTAATGAAAAGCTTTTAGTTGATAAAGGAAGGATTTGCAGGATCGCAAACTATCTTTGCAGAACCAACACACTGAATTTTATTGTCTTTAGTTGAGTACACATCATCGCACAAGGGTTTTTACAAAACTCACTCATTTGCTGAACTGATTAATCCTCTACTAGGGTCGCAGGGAGGCTGAAGCATATCTCAGCCGACACTGGATGAAGGCAGGATACACCCTGAACAGCTCACCAGATCATCGCAGGGCAACACACACCACTCCCACGACAATTCACACTCACATCAAGGGGCAATTTGGAACAGTCAATTTGCTAAATGTAAATGTCCTTGGACTGTTGGAGGAAACTGTTGTACCCACAGGAAACCCATACAGTCATAGGGAGAACATGCAAACTCCACACAGAAATGTCCTCGCTGTGACGCATTCACAAGGTGCATGACTATCAACCTGGAGATTGCAAGTTCGAATTCAGGTTAATGCTGCAGCCATCCGCGACCGGGAGTCCAGGGAACTAATTGGCCGAGCTCATGGGAGGAAGGCATGACATATGCTCCTATGTCACTCACAGTGATCACTAGCCAATCCATGGGTGTCTGTGAACTTATTCGAACGAAAGGGGCGGATAGTGTTTTCCCTCTGAGTAAAACTCAGGTATTCTGAAATATTGGTTTATTTGACTATGTGTCAAAGCGTCTTATATCAACTACTGTTGGATGATTCGGTGAGGCACAAACACTCTTGTACGGAGTACTGCTCACATTTGTATGGAGCAGCCTTTAAAAGCTAAACATGACACAAACCTCAAGAAGTTCATCCCGTATCGCTCGTCACGTGATCAAACAAGAAGCGCGTCCTGCAATCGCATCTCAGGTTGCAGTCGAAAAATCAGCTACTGAGACCCAGACCCAAACATCAATCCATCAACATACTCCACTGCTGAAAGGAAAGAAAGACATCTTTGTAGCTAAATTCAATGTCAAAACTCTCCAGAAAGAAGGAAAGATACCTGAACGAATTGCCTCAGCTGAAACTACAAGTCATGATATCATCTGTTGACAAGAACACAGATTCATTCGTGAAGACATTGCAAATAAGAACAAGTATTTGGAAACTGGAAACTGGTAACTTGATCAGCCTGGAAAAACAATGCAAATGCAGCAACTGGCCGAATTGGAATCCTCTTCAGCCCTCAAGCCCACAATGCACTTACCAGTGTTGAAATGATAACACCAAGAATCATGATAGCTATCATCAATGGCAATCCTCAAACACCCTTTACCAGAAAAGAATATGCCAACTGTGGACACATGAATCACCAAATGGAAAAATAGTGCAAAAAAACAACTCATTTGTCAGTGTAGCATCGGACCACCAAGTTGTTTATGCTCAGATCAGATTGAGTTTTCAAGAATAAGAAGAAACCCAGTAACGTTGCACTATATGAAAAATGTTAAAACATGAAAACCAACACGGAAGTCCATGATACTTTTGTCAACAAAGTTCAAAATAGATTTGCTGCTTTACAAGATTCTACACCAACAAAATCATTGAAATGGCACGTAAACAAGCAGCGGCAGACACCATCCTGCTGAAACCTAAAATCAAAAAACAAATGCCATGGATAACAGATGAGATCCGCGATAAACGCAAACAACTACACAAAGCGGCGCGGATGAAGGATTCAAATTCAACTCCTGAAAACATCAGGTACTTCAATAATTCTCTAGACGTACTCAAAGATACCTATAGGGCAGAACAGACAAGATATCTCCAACGAAAAATTGATCGAATCACAAGCGCTGTCAACAACAAAAAGTCTGCTGTCGCTTGGAAAACTGTAAATGAAATTAGTGGCAGAAAAAACAGAAACAGAGGAAGGCTAAAAGCAACTAGCCAAGAGGAACAAATCAAACTATGGCAACAGCACTTCCAAGAGCTCCTTGAAAAACCACCCCAGATCATTGAATCAGACATAACACTGATTATCTCAGAGGACCTGGATATCAAGAAAGGGCTGCTCACAACGGATGAAGTTTTGGAAGGCGTGAAAAGCATTAAAAATGGAAAAGAATGTGGACTGGACGAAATGCTAGCTAAAGTATGGAAACTGGATGTTTTCCATCCAGTACTGTTACAATGCTGTAAGAGCGTCTGTTCTCAAGACCCAATGGAACGGTGGACTGAAGGATGTTTACTTCCTTTTCCCACAAAAGGCAATCTTGGACTCACGAAGAATTACCTGGGAATCACAATAACAGCAATCACAGCAAAGATTCACAACCTAATGCTTCTAATTAGGATACGACCTAAGATAGAGCCACTGTTGAGGAAAAATCAAAATGGTTGCCGTACCAACGGATCACCAGTGGGACAGATACTCACAATCTGATGAATTTTGGAAGGTGTAAAATCCAAAAATATCACAGATGCAGATTATGCTGACGATCTAGCAGTGCTGGCAGACAACCTGAACGACGCAACTTCACTCCTCAATAACATCGAGAGAACAGCTAAAGAAATAGGACTCTACCTCCATGCAGAAAAAAACAGAATTGATGTTCCTTAACCAAGATACATCTGCAGGCATGAACAGCCTCAGTGGAAAAAAGATAAAGCAAGTAGAAGATTTCAAATACTTGGGTAGTTTTAACCTGGAAAGAACACCCAGCAAACGAAGAATTATATGGCGACACCCCTCGTATTAGGAATACGGTATGCCAACAAAGATTTCGATTTGCAGGACACTGCTGGCACAGCAAAAACGAACTAACCAGAGACTTGACGCTCTGGATACCTAGTCATGGAGATGAAATCCTGAGCAGCCAAATAAATCCTATGTAGTCCAACTAATGCCTGATGCAGGCTGCACTACAGAAGAACTGCCAAATGCGATGAACAATAGAATTGGCTGGAGGAAGCGTATCATGGGAAGCTGAGATAGCTAGCTCGACCAGATGAATGATGATAATCCTAATTAGGATTGCGGGGAGGCTGGAGCTCACCTCAGTTGACTCTGGGGGAGGACAGAGTACACCCTGGGTGGGAATTGGATACAACTAAAGCTAGGGGAGAGGGGAAAAAAACAAAAACAAACAAACAAAAAGAAATGCGCTTGCCAAGCCTGGGTATTAAACCTAGTGTAGGACCTTCTTTCAGACATGCTAACCACTATGTCCCCGCGCTGCTCTGTTTTATAAACCGTGAGTTTAGCCTGAATGAACTCAATTGATAAAAATAAAATCCCATTTTACTCATGTTTCAACCTGTAAGACAGCAGAATAGATTTTCTCATGCAAAAACGACAGCTACACTAACATCGATAATAGTTCCGAGGATATCAGAGAGCGAATCTGTTTATCGAGATATTGCTCTGTTGATGTCCCCACACATGTAGGCCATTTGTTTAACAGCTAATTGGCCAGAATGCTCCATTTTGTATGAGACAATGAAATATTATTCTTTTTCCCTCAACCGCCGTGAATCGAAAAAAGATAAATTTGTTTTTTCATCCAATGGGTCTGTTATCAACAGCGGAGGAGGCATTCATCGGGTCTGCATGCATGCATTATGGAGATTAGCGTGCAGCATCGCACATCATCCCCCACATTTAGTAATGGATTGTTGTCATTACGGTGGAAGAGCACTATTGCAGGCTGGAGCTCTCGCGAGTACTTGTGCAGCCGTGGAGCCCTGCTGCTGCTGCGTTACTGAATTTTTCATTTGCCTGGATCTGTGGTGGTGAAGATGAACTGCAGATTTACAAGCACTAGGAAAATGTGTAACTTAATAGAATCGGAGATGTGCGGTCTTCACAGTTCAGACTGTTATAGAATGATCTGCTTTCCTTGAGGTTTGGATTGAAAGCTTTTTTTTGGGTAGAGAGAACAGAATGGTTTATTTATGGATCATTGGTTCATGCTTGTATTGTATTCAGAGCAGCGGTGGTAGGAAAAGGAGGCCAGTTGGGAGCAAAGAGCAGTCTTAATTTGCTACCACCCCCTTCTTATCCCCAAGCGTGCACTTACTGATGAGATAGCCTGAATTTGTCTCGGATTTAAAATGCCATCATGGACCTTAAAGGACAGAGGTTCTGGAGATTCACCCTGAGAATGAGACATGTAATGCCTTCTTCAAATTGCTGGTCAGAAATGTCAATTGGAGACAAAAGTGCTTTCATGACCATCGAGATGGAGTAGACCGCCTTGCTGCTTTTTCTATCTCTCTCTCCCTCTCTCTCTCTCCCTCACCCCCCCCCCCCTCCCTAAACTGTGGGTGTGATGCTGTGCTTTCTGTGGGGGGTGGGAGGTGGGGGTGGAGCGCGTGAGCGAGAAAGAATGGAACCAAATAGTGAGAGCTTGATAGAGTCTGGGTCTGCAAGAAGGAGATAGAAAGGGAAAGAATGAGAGAAAGATTGCAGGCAATGGAGTGACAGCAAAAGCAAGCGAGCGAGCAAGAGAGACACAGAGAGAGAGAAAGAGAGAGAGAGAGAGAGAGAGAGAGAGAGAGAGAAGCCTCTATAAATCATGTGGTGGTGCAAATGCTGAATCAGGGACAAGAGGTAAGGTTGATTGTGCCTGGGAGAGACAATAAACCCCGTAATCATCCGTCTCTGCTGCACAAGCCTGGCAATTATCTGCCCAAAGCTGACCAGCGCCTTGCAAAGGGCAGAATCTATCTCACGTCTCTGTCCCACTACTTCTCTCGTGTTATTTGTGTGCATAAACATGAAAAATATATCAATCACCAGGGTATATCTAAGCTGTGGACAAGCTAACCTGCATAAAGGCAAAAACAAACAATCTGATGCAGTTAGCTTGTTAGTTTGCTAATTTTTAAGGCAATTAGGCTCAATTCTGTACGAGAGACTCTCTCTGATTAGTATACAGTAAAATACACATTTTAAAATAGTATGCCCGAACACATGATTATACATTTGTGAAACATCCACATATAGTTAAGTAAAAAAAAATCCCTAATGCCTCCCGAATGGGGCATCGACAAGGTGAATGAATATCAACCTGGAGATCGCTGGTCCGAATCCTCGACTGGAAGTTAATGGGAGCTAATATAGTCGACTTTACTTGGTCGGCTGGTTCACCTCCCAGTCACTCACAGCGATCACCATCCAATCATTTCTATTATTACAGTTGCGGTGAGGCAGGGTAACACACAGACAACCATTTACTAACACTCACACCTAAGGGCAGTTTGGACCAACCAGTTAGCCTAATGTGCATGTCAATGGACTGTGGGATAAAACCGGAGTACCCAGAGAAAAGTCATACCAGCATGAAAAAATCCCCAAAACATCCTCTCCAAGATTGGGACTCGAACCCAGGACCTTAGTGCAAGGTGTATGTTCTAATCACTACATCATCGTGCTGCCCCTGTCTTCGTTCATTTTCTAAGTTGCTTAATCCTAATTAATGGGCTGGTGCCTATCTCAGCCGACACTGTTCGAATGTGGAGTACACCCTGAATAGCTCGACAGATCATCGCAGGGCCAACACAGACAGAGCTATTCACACCGACACCCAGGGGCAATTTAGCAATCCGGTACCCTAATGTTCATGTCTTTGGACGGTGGGAGGAAACCAAAGTATCTGCAAGAAACCCATGCAAGCACAGGGGAGCATCCAAACTTCATGCCCTCAAAAAGCTTCTTTCTTTTTTTTGTTTCTTACAGATGTTTCTTATTAAAGAGGACACACCATGTGATAATGTACTGGACCATTTAAACACTGTGTTAAAAATATTTGGGAAATCTATTTCAGTAGAGTTTGTCTATTTGGCTGAACTTGCCATGTTTGTTATAGTGCCTTTGGTCATAGCACATACTTATTAATTATACCATTATTATATTATAATACTAATATCTGAGACATTTGTAGTTTTTTAAAATTATTATTAATACTATTTTTTAAGTGTTACAGAAGCCATAGTAAAAGCCAAAAAACAAACAAACACTGTATCATTTGCCAAACTATTTACTCCTATTTTTGTAGTGTGGAGGCTGGAGCCTATCTCAGCCGACACCGGACAAATGCGGGGTACACAACCATTCACAATCACACTCACACCTTAGGGCCATTTGGAACAGCCAATAATAAACCTAATGAGCATGTCTTTGGTCTGTGGGACAAAACCGGAGAACCTAGAGGAAACCCGTGGAAGAAGGGAGAAGGACACAAACTCCACACAGAAATGTTCTTGCACAAGCCTGGGCCTCGAACCAAGGACCTTCTGCTATTGTTTTTTTATGAAGTCAATGAATCTATACAGTGTTTTTTTTTTCTGTAGGATTAAAACACATTAGGAATTTATTTCTATAATGTTAAATGCGCCAACATGAGTCTAATTTCATATGAAAACATTTAAGTCTTCATTACTGAATGTGCGTTTCCTCCTGTCTTCAGTTTAACGACAGCTCTATGCTTCCTTCCACCAAAATATAATAAAAAGTTCAATGTGAATGTAAGGAATATTTGTTGCAGGTATAAAGAATCAGGTTTTCTAAGCTTCAGACTTTGGACCCGAAGGTTCTTGAAGCAAAATGCATGTTTTTGGAAAGCATCTGATATCTAACCTCCTGATAGTGCAGCCACGGATCTTAAAAGACACCAGTGCGGTAGCTCTGGTTCTCATTAAGATAAGACTTAATCTTAAGTACTCCTCCTACAAACCCCCACCCCCCCCTTCCCCCATCCCTCTTCATGCTATGTTAGCTATTAATGCAAGATGGCAGCTACCTTTAATGTTTGTCAAGTAGACATTTACTGTACGCACCTGCAACCTCGACTCGAATTTGCCCCTATAAACACTCCTAACTGAGACTTTCTGTGATGTAGGTGTAAAACACAGTTGTACCAATTTGCAGTCTGTTATCATGCAGATTCATCCCGAGCAAAAACTGCGTTTTCAAGTGGCTCGGAAAGTGCTGGCTTAAAAGCTATTTATATGAAGCCAGTGCAGTAACATAACCAAAGTGATGGCATGGCATGATAATTAATGAACTGTATTGACTGAGTGGAAACAGCAAATGGACAAGAAACAGACTTTTTCCGTCCTTGCAATTCCAGATAAATGGTCAATTTTGTTTGGTACTGTTGTAAAATGAGGTGGGAAATATAAAAGGACAAAATTATTTTCTAAATTGAACACGTTTTCCAACCTTAAATTGTGTAATAGGTTTACTGAAGTTCTCTAAATAAACTAGATATTTACTATTATTACTATTATTCATTTTCATTCATTCATTCATTCATTTTCTAACCCGCTTAATCCTAATTTGGGTTGCAAGGAGGCTGGCGTCCATCTTAGCCGACTCTGGGCGAGGGCAGATTACACCCTGGCCAGCTCGCCAGGCCATCGCAGGCCAGAAACACACTGATGGCACCCCAATGGCCGACTCTTTACAAAAAACAGCAACGGTTCTTTTACATTCCTCTCACCACAGACAGTGAGAGACACGGCTGGCCTTTGATAACCCAGTTATCTGCACTGGGGGAACAGCAGTGACAACTCGGTGATAGTGGGGCTTGAACCCCCGACCTTCAGATCAGTAGGCCATGCACCCTACCACCGGGCTTCCACTGCCCTTATTATTATAACTTTCATTATTATTATTATTATTATTATTATTATTATTATTATTATTATTATTATTATTATTATTATTATTATTACTTATCAATTCCTTCATTATGGTGGAGAGGCTACTGCTCATCTCAGCCAACTCTAGGTGAGGGCAGGGTACACCCTGGACAGCTTGCCAGGTCATCCATCCATCATCATTATTATTATTATTATTATTATTATTATTATTATTATTATTATTATTATTATTATTATTATTATTATTATTATTCATGGTGTAGTGGTTAGCACAGTTGAGTTCTGGGCTTGGTAAGAATGTTTATATGCGGAGTTTGCACATTCCACCTGTTCTTGCGTGGGTTTCCTCTGGGTACTCTGGTTTCCTCCTACAGTCCAAAAAAACTCTAATTTGCTGTTCCATATTGCCTCTAGGTGTGAGTGTGAGTGTGAATGATTGTATATGTGTTGGCCCTGCAATAGTCTGGTGTGCTGTTTAGGGTGTTCCATGCTTTTCTTCCCAGTGTTGCCCTGCATCACTATTACGATTAAATAGTTCGGCAAGTGATTGTGAGTGAGTGAGTAAAGAGAGACAGGCTTCACATAAGGGTCCTGGACTTGAATTTAAGCCTGAAGTAGGGCTGGTCTTAAAGGAAAACCCTGGGCCTTATTTTCCCATCGGTTTCATTCCAATTTTTTTTTTTTACTAGAGGCATAAAATATCTTTTAATCAGCCAGGTTACAATGTTACAGTTACTATAAATGATATAAATGATAACCGCAAAATGGCTATACACTCTTAACACTATGGGGCAAACATCCGCATCAAACTGCTTGTTTTCACCAGTGAAACATTCATAATGTTATTATAAGTGTCTGACAACAGGGATAGGAATCCTACAGAGATACACCTGTGTTTGTTTACCTTAATAACTGTAAATAATTTTTCTCACTTTCGTTTTTATTTTTCTCTTATTCCCAGTCTGGTGCCGCGCCCCGTTCAGTGACGGTACGTAGTCAGTTATCGCGCGGGATTATAATGTTTATAAAATGAGAAGTCACACAGAATTCATGACGACTTGTATTTTCAAATTGGTCTCTTGTAATTGTCTTTTCGTCCCCAGTAAAAGACTGGAATGAGACCGATGAGGTAATAGCACCCTGGTTCAAATATCCAGACGTCTTCCTTTAATCCTTTCTGTAGTCTCTCACTCACTCGTTTGACGAACCGCATAATACCACTTGGGTCGTGGGGAGGTTGAAGCCCATCCCAGTCAACTATGGGATGACGAAAGGGACAATCTATCACATAATATGAAGGTAAGGAACAGTCAGAACCAGATTTACAGGCAGTAGAAGCACCACCCTTTATTCCCCAAATAATTAAAATACTTCAAAAATACTGCTTATTATTGTTGTTGGAGGATTTTTTATATTCTGGGAGGTCAAAAATAAAACAGAAGGTGAAGCATCATAATTATATTAAAGAGCGAAAATGGCTCGGTGAGCATCGCAGTGCGCATATCTTAGCACAGACAAGTCGTTTAAACCCCTTCAGTGGAATTTATGAATGAATTTCCACTTTAGAGTTCAACAGTTCACCGGTGATTCGCATTCTCAGCACTGCATAAAGATTAAGATCTATTTCATTACATGCACAAAACTTTGAATTGTGAATTGTGAGTAAATGGTAAGTTTAGAATATTCTTTTACTCATTTCTTAGTTTCTTAATTCTACTATTGGAGGCAGGAACCTATCTCAGCCGACTCTGGGCAAAGGCGGGGTACACTCTGAAAAGCTCACCAGACCAATGTAGAGTCGACACATATAACCATTCACACTCACATTCACAACTAGGGGCAAGCTGCATCAGCCATTTAGCCTAATGTGCATCTTTGAGCTGTGGGAGGAAACCAGAGCACGCAGATACAACCCACACGAGCACGGGCAGAACATGCAGACTACACACCGAAACGCCCTTGCTGAGGCCACGACTTAAATCCAGGAACTTAATCCTTTATCTCATTCATTTTCATTAATTTTTCCGAAATGTTTAATCCTGTTAGGGTCGCGGGGAGGCTGATGCCTATCTCAGCCGACTCTGGGTGAAGGTGAGGTGCACCCTGAACAGCTGGCCAGATCATTGTAAAGTGAACACACACAGCAATTCACACTCACACTCACCTAGGGGCAATTTGGAACAGCCAGTTAGACAAATGTGCATGTCTTTGGACTGTGGGTGGAAACCGGAGTACCAGGAGGAAACCCTTGCAAGCACGGGGGAAACATGCTCCACACAAAAACGTTCTTGTCAAGCTCGGGACTCGAACCCAGGACCTTCTTGCAGTGATGTGGCCACACACAACAGGGTTGCAAGGAGGCTTGTGCCCATCTCAGCCGACTGTGGGCGAGGGCAGATTATACCCTGGACAGCTTGCCAGGCCATCGCAGGCCAGAAACACACTGATGGCACCCCAGTGGCCGACTTTTTACAGACGACAGCGATGGTTCTTTCACATTCCTCTCACCACAGACAGTGAGACCCACGGCTGGCCTTTGATAACCAAGTAATCTGCACTGGGGGACAACAGTGACAACTCGGTGATAGTGGGGCTTGGACCCCGACCTTCGGATCAGTAACCCAGCACCCAACCACCAGGCCTCCACTGAATAAATAATCTGAATATTTAAATTATAGTAATAATTAAATTGGAATAGCACTAATATCATTGATGCAAATCTCTCTGATGATTTTCCGTAAACAGTAAACCTTCTTTATCATTCATGTGTGCTGTGTTGTAATTTAGTGAGGAACATTATAAGAGCCCAAATTAGTGCAGGTGGTGTGTGGGTTCTTCCTGAGAAACTTCATAAAGTAATAAAACTATTCCCTGTAGTTCTAATGCTCACAGTCTGAGTTCACAGCAACTGAATATATTGTGTATACACTGAACATTTGAGCAGCTTAAATCTTTCTCTGTCAGTCACATCAGGCAAATCTAGCAAGAATTTAAAAAAAGTGTTTTAAATTGAATGATTGAAAATAATTAAAACAAACTTAAAGTAAAAATAAAAACTTAAATTTAAATCTCATTCATTCATTTTCTAAACCGCCTAATCCTAATTAGGGTCGCGGGGAGGCTGGGGCCCATCTCTGCCGACTCTGGTTCATGTTTTTGGACTGTGGGAGGAAACCCGAGTACCCAGAGAAAACCCATGCAAGCAAGGGGAGAACATGCACACAGAAACACCCGGGACCTTCTTGCTGTGCGTCGGACGTGCCAACCACTGTGCCACTGCGCCCTAAGTTAAATCTAAAATCTAAAAGAAAAATTCTACCAAAAAATTACCTTTTTTTTTTAACTTTTTATAAATGTATAAACATCACTCACTCACTCCGATGCCTAGCCACTAAATCCTACTAGGGTCACTGAGAGGCTGGAGTCTATCTCAGCTGGCACTGGGTGAAGGCTCACTTGAATATTGGACCAGGACAAAAATCCATAGGTTTGTGTAATTACACAGTCCCAAAGTCCACACCAGAGATGGTGATGATTGGTTATGACAATTTTAATTTAATGCGCAGAACACAAATTCAAGATGGCAGCTGCGGTGGCCATATTGAATATTGGACCACAATGAAAATGGCTAGGTTTGTGTAGTGATCAGTAATTCCTCTTCCTCACTGTCACAACTTGACTCGCCAATCTGCTTCTGCAGAACAACATGTAATCGTCCTTGTGTGTATAGCAAGCTGCCGCAGAGAAGCGTCAGCACCGCAGCCTTCAGCATCTACTCGCGGTAAATTCTAACATCTATGGTTTCTCCGCTGCATTTCTGTGGAAACACCAAAAACGTGTCATTTCCATGTGACTACGTGACACCACCACCATGAACAAGCACCATACGACCATACGATCCTCAGTGATCATACCTTTTTTCCGCGATATAAAAGGCTGTGAATCTTCACCTCACCTTTTGTTGCAGAATCATGCCATCGAAGGGAAGACGACGAGGACAAGGGAAAAACCGGCCAATGTGAAAAAACGTTCCATTTCCTGCATCTACACCGCGGGGTGTTCCTCTTCGAGGTACCGTGGGTGTTGGTGTGAAAGTTGCGAAAGTTGCAGTGAGAAAGGGGTATTATAGTGTTTTTAAGTAAGCGGGTGGGATAGACTGTGAACAGACTGATGGACAACAATACCCCTAATGCCCATTGGGCCCAGAGGTAAAAGAGCTGCCCACCTCTGGAGAACCTTAAAGAAACCCATGCAAGCATGCAGGGAACATGCAAACCCCACAACTCGAACCCAGGACCTTCACTACCACACCACTGTACCACCCTGACTGAATTCTTTGTCATTTTTAGATGGAGTCTTCGGTATATGTGTTTTCTAATGATCTATCAGTTTTCCACAAAGAAAGAGAAAGTCTTCAGGGCAGAGAACTTTTTTTTCGTATCATGACGAGCTCCAATTGTTTTGTATTATTTTATTATTATTCCTTTTTTACTAATAAAACCTTAACCCTCCGTCAATACAAATTTAAATGCACTTACATTCAAGATGGTCCTCAGGTTTCTTTCAACCATCTGATTAAAAGTAAATTAATTTTGAATGAGCAAGCTGCTTTTTAAAGTTTACCTTCACCTAAAATCCCTTTTCACGTACAGGATACATCTAATACCAGCCAATGAGACAGCGACATTTAACTACTCTTTTTATCTAAAGTTATAGACTTCAAACTGTCATAAGCCTTTAGAGGCCTGATCCAGTTGCGTTAGTACCGGTCCCATGACATCACTTTGAAACAGGTGCTGATTTGACTTTCCAGAGTGACAGGATGTCAACTGGAGCGCATCAATAACTGCTTTAATCCCCTCCCAAGCCCACAGCTCTGGTTCTAACAGGAATGATTTAGCGTTGCTGGTTATGTGGGCGTATACTGGATAGGCATGGTGCTCAGTTAAGGAAATAATAAGCCTGTGTCAATATCAAACTCGTCAAGTTCATACTTTGGTATTTTGGACTCCGGACGTATCAAGTTTGGGTCGGGTGCACAAACCCCGAGGACAGGAGGACGCTTTACGGTTATTTGGAAATAGGAACAGCAGCATACATAACACCGTATATTTACAATAAAATGCTGTATGATATAAAACAAGCCTTCTCTTTTTAGTATTCATCACTTACTGATTTGCCAAACCCTGCCTTTGCTCAGTGTTGGCTGAGATAGACTCCAGCCTCCCTGCGACTCTAGTAGGATTACACGGTTCAGCTAATGAGTGACTACATGGGAGGCAAATTGATGTGGGGTAAAAGCTATAAAACAATTTGTGGCGTACTTGAAAAAGAGATTAATCCCATCCCTGATTGCACTGTGTGACATCACACTTAAGGTGGATTATTTTCCCATCACACCTTGCGCTGTCATGCTTTATTTCTCCTTGTGTAAGATATGAAATATGGAAGTTGCTATGCTAAGCTACATTAGTCTTTATACTGCATTAATACATCATTCAGCCGTCGTTATAATTGTCACTGCTTACCACCCTTTCATTAACATGAATCACAACACATTACACATTGTGATGCCTGTATGTCATTGAAATGCAATTCTATGCATATTATATGGTAATAAATGCATTTATTACAAGGTTTTTTTTTAAATGATGTGCTGAAAGTGACCTTTGAGTGAAGACTCTACATGAAACCCAACCAATGCAGCTTTAAGTGGTAATGATAAAGTCTCCCACATTTATCTAATCTAATGAGCCACACATTATCTCAAAGAACCCTCATGAGCTGAAAGAGAGGCCACGGCGGAGCCCAGCGAACACAGGTTCTTCACAACAACATATACCATTTTTTCAACCTGAGCTTCTGATGTGCTGAAAACCACTTCAGGATATGTAATATTAGTATACAGCGAGCAATGGAAATGGCGCAATCTGATTGGTTCGCTGTGTCGGGATAATGAACAACACTGCACCGAAGGTGAGGAGGATGTTGTTGAATATTCATTTGATCAACTTTCACTGAGCTTGAGGTGCATCATTGTTAAATATTCCGACATAGTGAACCAGTTCCAACCAGATTGCACCATTGCCAGGTGAGCTGTCAACTTTGGCACGAACTAAAGAGTTGGGCAGGATATAGAATTTTAGCATTCTCATTCAGAGGTTCTGTGTTTTTGCTGTACACACAACAAAAATACAGAAGAAAACCGACTCTGTAAAACTGTTTGCACAATAAGTCAAAATTTTGTAGGTTGAAGGTTTGAAGGTTTTCTTAGAGAACATATTGGTGGTATTTTCAGGTGAAACCAACCGGAAATGAAGTCGCACTATTTCGCGTGAGTCATCTTACGTGTGAGTCAGCTCGTAGGCACGTTTGTGATGAGGGTATATATATATATATATATGTGTGTGTGTGTGTGTGTGTGTGTGTGTGTGTGTGTGTGTGTGTGTGTGTGTGTATCCACATCTTCATGACAAAAGTAATCATTTATTCTCTCATTTGCTAAACTGCGTAATCCTACTGGGACGAAGGCGGAGTACACCCTGAGCAGCTCTCTCTCTCTTTCTCTCTCTCTGTGTGTGCGTGTGTGTGTGTGTGTGTGTGTGTGTGTGTATAAATATATATATATATACACACACACACACACACCTTTACACCTTTGGGAATCTCACTCGCTCATCGGCTGAGCCGCTGAATCTTATTAAGGTTGAGACGAGGTGGTTGCCTGAGACGGCACTGGCCAAAGACACCCTGAACTCACCAGACCATTGAAGGGGCAACACACACACAGCTATTTACACTTACACTTAAACCTAGGGGCAATGTGGAACAGCGACTTAGCCTGATGTGCATGTCTTTAACTGTCAGAGGAAACCGGAGCACCCGGAGGAAACCTACCCAGGCGCAGGGTGAACATATAAATTCCACACAGAAACACCTGAGCCTGGGAATCGAAACCAGGACGTTCTTGCTTTGAATGCTAATCACTATGCCACCAGTTTACATGCTGTTAAAACATTTTCATACAATGAGCCTATTTTCATCTTATTGGTGCCTTTTAAAGAGGTGCAGGAATCTAACCTGGGGTTTTAAAACATTGGGTTCAAAAGTATAAATAGAATTAAATATAAAAATTGGCTGGAGTATTTTGTTGTTCAAAAAATGGGCTCTTTTGTTTGGGTAGTTTTGGTATGTATTGTACCATATCTAAAGCTCTATTGGCTATCATATAAAAAGCCATTTAAACATGCTGTGACTCTCCCTTCCTGTTTAAAAGTAGCATCTCTTCAGGGCTGTTAACCTTCGCAAAGAGGTCCTACCAAACCCATGCACCCCCTCCTTCATCTTCATGGCTGAAGTGCCCTTAAGCAAGACACCTAACCCCCAACTGCTCTCTGGTCACTGGAGCCCACGGCTCCGAGTGTGTGTGCTTACTGTTTACGTGTGTGTGCTCACTATGGATGCAGAGCCAAAATTTCTCTTGTGGAATTAATACAGTATATCAAAATCAAAAAAAAAAAATGCTAAAATAATAAAGAATTATTTTCATTCGTTTGCCGAACTGCTTAATCCAAAGAGTACCACAGCCAACACTGGGCAAAGGCAGGATACGCCAGACCATCACAGGGCAACACACACAACCATTCAAAATTAAATTCACTCCTAGGGGCAATTTGGAACAGCCAATTCACCTAATGTGCATGTCTTTGGGCTGCGGAAGGAAACCGGAGTACCTGGAGGAAACCTATGCAAGCACATGGAGAACATCCACACAGGAACGCCCTCGCCGAGTCTGGGACCCGAACCCAAGACCTTCTTGCGGTGAGGCGGACAGACTGAGCCCCATGCCACTGTGCCACCTGGGATTATATTCAGTGCTGCCTAATTGAACCAATGAAGAAAACACCTTTCTGCCCCTCTTTCTGTTTAATAAAACCAAAAATTAGCTTAGTTTCCTTTCTACGAACTTCATTAAAAGCTGACAAAAAGAGATATAGCTGATCATTATCTTCATCCCCGTTACATATTCTCTGTCGAAAGTTTTATTAATGCATAAGACAACTCGGTCATGCTTAATTATACAGTTTCATGCTGATGTTTCGGGATGAAAGCGGGTATTCAAGTATGCCGAAACAATTTTAGACCCCTAGTTGGCTAAGTAACTGTGAAATTGAACCAGTAAATATTCTTTGAGATGCTGATTATGTGTTTATGAGAATTTATATGGCAAACAGTTCAATGGCAGAATTTTCCATCTATGATGTAGTACTCCACAGGTGAAATTCGGAGAGCACAGTTTGTTAATTCAACTACCTTTAATGAGTGCCATACAATATATTCATAGAGTCCATGTTAACTGAATTCAGACTGTGACAGAAGAAGCAGGAGTTTTTTTTAAGGAGCATTTTAAAATATTTTGCAATACATAAATCAAATGCCAGGCGGCGCGGTGGCGTAGTACACAGCACATCCGGCTCGGAGCAAGAAGGTCCTGGGTTTAAGTCCAGGGCTCGTCTTGGGTGACTCTGTGTGAAGTTTGCATGTTCTTCCCGTACTTGTGTAGGTTTGCTCCGGGTACTCCGGTTTTCTCCTACAGACCAAAGACATGCGCATTAGGGCAAGTGGCTGATAAAAATTGCCGCTGGTTGTGAATGATTGTGTGTTTGTGTTGCCCTGTGTTGAACATGCAGACTCCACCGTGGACCACCGTGCTGCCCTGAATCAAATGTTCTGACAATAAAAAAACCAAACAAACATAAAAACCTAAATCCATCATCTGTGGCAGTCAGAGAGCTTTTAGGAATTCCTGTGCATTTCATACTTGTTTCATGCTGTTTTCGCACCGTGGCCGTCACTAGTGTCCAGAGTGAGTAATGGAGTTTCTAGTAGTGATGAAGACATTACAGACATGATATGAAAATAGGGAAAGTTTTGGGAACACAAGTTGTTGAAGCCGAAAGGACGACTGGGAGACTTTTATAATCTCATTCAGGAGGTGAAGCTGAGAGACAGCATGAAACATTCACAGTCTTGTGTTTGTATGTGTGAAATATAGTCGTTCATCTCCCAGACATGAGTGATGCTGGTGCATAGCGGAGGCTCGGAGAAACATCCGAGGATGTTTTGCTGCCTTTTGCTGCTTTTCACTCTTCAGTGTGGCATCAACTTCAGAGAAACCCTTATTTAATTGGTTGGGTATGTTTTTTTCCCATCATACACAGGTATGTTCTTGGGGTGTACAGACCAATATGACGTTTTTAACAACCTGTGTGGTTTAATGCAAAAATGATGTCGGAAAATTTTAATTTGGACTTCCTTACCAAAATTACCTACCCTACTTAGCTTTCGATTTACTGGGCCATATACATTCCAACCTGTGGCCATGAGATTTGTGTCGTGACCGAAAGAATGAGATCGCAGGTACAAGCAGCTGCAATAAGTTTCCTCTTGTAGGGTGTTTTGTAGGGTGAAACCGAGTTAACTGGACGAAACCCATACAAGCACAGGGAGAACATGCAAACTCCACAAAGAAAAGCCCAAGCCTGGGCCTTAAACCCAGGCCGGGACTCAAACCCTTCTTGCCGTGAGGTGCTAATCACTACGCCACTGTGCCTTAAAAGGCTAGAATGGCTTCAGCAATACACAGGTACATATTTTCAATTCATGTTCGCTATCCATCTTATCCTTGTCAGGTGCGCACGCGCACACACACACACACACACACACACACACACACACACACACACACACACAGATTCATACCCAGTTTTTGCGTGAGAATGGACCAAAGGAGTATTTGTTTGCTTTTACTGGATGAGGCCCCGTGTTGGAAAAAGTTTGACTTAAAAAGTTTGAGATTCTTTTCTGTGTTATTAACAAATATATTTCATTATCTTTCAAAAAGTCCATAAACTTTCTTAATCATCAGATGATGCAAATAAGTTCTTTCAGGAAACAGTGAACTGTAACATTCCCTGCAGAAACATTCACGAAATCCATCTGTTGTTGTAAGATAGAGTTCTGAGGAAAACTGTAATCAGATCAAAGTGATGCCTTGAGGTGTTTTCATGTTCTGAGGTGAAACCTGTGTGAGTCATCTGAACTCTTCCCACCTGTCCTGACCCGGTGGTATGGATGCGTAATCGTTTAACCAAATTATAAATACCAGATCTTGTTGGACCTGCTTGATCACAGCATGTGATCTCCATGGCACTGTTGCTCCGGTTGGTCCGGTCGAGGCTCAGCAACATTAACGTGGCAGTAAAATGAAGTGAGCTGATGATCTGAATGTAGTGAATGAGCAGGTTGTCACATCAATGCACCTTTTCTTCCCTGATGGTACGGATATAAAACGGGGACTCAGATAATGAGCGAGTGGTTCAGGGATCATGAGGAATCATTTTCACATAAGTATCAACACCCCAGAGTCCTGATCTTCACCCTGTTGAAAGTTTTTGGGATGTGCTTTATGGAGTGGTTAAATTTGTCATCATCAAAGCCCATGTAAAGCCCATTCCAGCCAACACTGGGCGAAGGCGGTATAGCACCTATTTACACTCACATGAATCTCATGGGGGGGTTGTGGGTTCGATTCCCGGGCACGAGGTGCTTTTGTGTATGTGCATTTTGGTGCATGTTTTCTCGGTGCTTGTGATGGCTTCTGCCAGGTACACTGGTTTCCTTCCACAGTCCAAAAACACGCCAGTAGGCTGATTGGCAGTTCCAAAATACCCCTAGGTGTGAGACTGTGAATGGTTATATGTGTGCTGGCCCTGCAATGGTCTGGCTGAGATGGGTGCCAGCCTCATCATGACCCTAATTAGGATCAAGCCGCTAAAAAAAGAGTGAATGGATGAATGAATGAATGAATATAGGGGCAATGTGGAATATCCAGTTAGATTAATGTGAATGATTGTAGGAAGAAACTGGAACACCTAGAGAAAACCCACACAAGCATGGGGATAAAAACCTGATCCCAGGAGGCAGAGACTACGCCAGTGTGACTAAACTTATAAAGGTAAATGATATCAGGCAATCATGAAGGAAAACAGCATCAATGAACATGACAGAGATCTCCAAGAGTTTGAAGATTTAAAAATTGCTCAGAGATCACCAGGAGGGTCTGATGGCTTTCAACCATGATGGGATCACATTCTACTTTATACTCAAGGTGAAGAAAAGATGTTGTGATGGCATTTTGCCAAGTTGTTGAAGAGCTCCATGTTACATTGCTGAGACATAAATTGTTCATTTCATGCTGGCATCTGTGTTACTGACTTCCTGCTATGAATTATTCAGGAACTATAATAAATCTCTAGGGAATGGTTTATGATAAATCCGGGGAGTTTAGGGGGTTAAACGCCAATCACAAATCACTTATAGTAAGCTTGGACTCCATGTTTTTTGTCATAATAAAATACTTTATAATCCTCAGACACAACTGCTGCAAATTATATCAGTGTGGCAGCTTTAACGCTGTGAACCGCTTCCCATAGTCGCGCTTGTGCATCCCAAACAGTTATGGGACCTGCCATATGTGTGCCTTTGATTTAAACACACACTCTCTGAGGGAGAAGAGTAACACAAAGATAGTGTTTTTCAACCCACTGCACTCAAGTTTAATTCATCGCTTAATTTAGTGGTGATTTTCATTCATGGGCAAAGGACTGGTTAAACAGCATGCCATGGTTTAGTTATTACACAGACCGCCATGATGACACAGAATGACAGCAAAGATGTTTATAATGACTCGTGTCTCTGCTGTCCAGAGAGGTGGGAGAATTGCTGGCCAGGTCTCCCAAGGGCTAGGACGAGTTCAAGACCTCTGAGTGATGAGCAAAACAAACAACATGCTCTACTGGCAGGTCCTTCCAGACAAAAGTCATCTGAGGGCGTTTTGTTCCCCTGAATTTTAATGGAAGGTGTAAAGGGGTTCGCTTCCTTATGCATGAAAAGAAATAATTCAAAGGCTTTTTTTTGTGCACATACTCTTTGTTTTCTCTTTATTACTCTAAACCGAAAAGCGCAAGTGGAAATCAGAGACCCTGCTTATGGTGAACGCATCCTAATTAGCCACGCCTCTTCTGATGACAACACTCTAACTAGCCTATCCTGTGTGAAAGACATGTAGCGCTTCCTCTGTACTGCCTCACTGCAGTTAATGTGTATAAAAGTCAGAAGAATGAAATAAAGAGAGAACACTGTCAACCTCTACTGTGTTCTCCTCAGTCCTGATGAGGTAACGTAATGTCCGAGTGGGGGGTGGGGGTGGGGGGTAATTATAAACTGAGCACATGGGAATTTCTTTGTTTGGATTAAAATAAAGTTGCGTCTTTTCCCTCTTAATATTCAGTGTACACAATATCAAAAGGTAAAACCTAACAGTAAATATCTCAACATTAAAAAGCTGAACTAACTTTATCAAATATCTGAACATTATTAGAGTGAC
This sequence comes from Neosilurus hyrtlii, assembly GCA_028564935.1. NCBI lineage: Eukaryota > Metazoa > Chordata > Actinopteri > Siluriformes > Plotosidae > Neosilurus > Neosilurus hyrtlii. Next base: position 1,589,598 of record JAOUQZ010000049.1, on the reverse strand, counting down.
AGTTTAACTTACACGTGCCTATATGAGTGCCTAAAAATCCAACAATTAAGTTTGTCTTAAATTTATGTTCAGTATCTGAATAACAAATTATTACGTAAAAAATTCTTTAAAGAAAATGTAAAAAAAAGAAAGTTAATTTTGAAGTTGGGGCAGCACAATGGCGTAGTGGTTAGCACGTCCGCCTCACAGCAAGAAGATCCTGGGTTCGATTCCCAGCTCGGGCGTTTCTGTGTGG
>JAOUQZ010000049.1:1575091-1589033 GCA_028564935.1 Neosilurus hyrtlii | reverse complement strand
CTGAGATGGGCGCCAGCCTCCCCGCGACCCTAATTAGGAATAAGCGGTTCAGAAAATGAATGAATGAATGAATAATGAATTTTGGAGTTATTTGTAATGATGTTGGTAAATTTCTATTAAAACATCAGAGAAAAATGTAATACCACTAATTCTGTGTGAATTCGCACTATTTATAAAGTGCATTCAAACTGATCTCAGAGCTTTAACTTGTGCTTTTTTAGAGAATATGTAATACTTGTGGGCCGCACGGTGGTGTAGTGGTTGGCATGTCTGCCCCACAGTAAGAAGGTCCTGTGTTTGAGTCCTGGGCTCGGCCATTTCTGTGTGGAGGTTGCATGTTCTCCCCGTGCTTGCGTGGGTTTTCTCTGGGTACCCTGGTTTCCTCTCATTGCCCAAAGACATACACAGTAGGCTAAAAGGCTGCCTCTAGGTGCATGTGAGTGTGAATGGTTGTGTGTGTTGTATTGGTCTGGTGAGCTGTTCAGTGTCGGCTGAGACAGGCTGCAGCCTCCCCGTGACCCTGCTTCTACAAGCTACTATCTTTCTGCAATAAGAGTTCAGTATATTTAGGTGGTAAGTCTTACTAGCTCCCGCCACATAGTGAGGCAAGCTACTGGAATGGGTGACGTCCGTCTGGCCGTCCGTCAGTCTGTAACACTTTGGTTTCCGGACGATAACTTAGGAATGCTTGCTCGGATTTTGATCAAATTTGGTATGCGGGTTTGTCTTACAGGTACCTCGCCTGGGATTGGTGCACACCAAAATCCCCGCATAATTAATGAGCCAGCTGGACTTTATTTGTTTAACACAACCGTTTTGATTTTGGTTTAAGGAAAATATTGAAGTTTAAAATGCACATTTCTGAGTGGCGGGAGCTTTGGACCCCTGCGGTCTATTTTGGTCTCTTGTACTATATCCTTAGTAATTCTCTCTGTAAATCGTGTTTATTATTTTGAATACATTTTGTAGAGGTCACCGTCCTCCTGTTTCCTTTTACCTGAAACTGCCTTCTAGTCATGAATATACATGTATATATACATACACAAAGTTCATTAATATGCATAACTCGATGAGTTGGTAACAACTTGTGGCTGGAGTGAATATATTTATATATTATTTGGATTTTTCCTTTTTTTTCCTTCCCTAATTCAGTCGTATCCAATTCACACTCACCTTCCTGCCCTCAGTAGAAGAAGACATATTGGAATCAGTGTTTAGTTGCTGTTCCAAACCTGAGCAGAAATTTTCATTATTTACTATAATTAATACCTAGGTTGAATCAATTATTTGACATTTCACTGATGTTAGGATGAATGAAAATATTCCATACACTTTTGACAGAAAATTGAATGCAGTGTGAGCAGTGACAGTATGTCCAATAGAAATAATTTGAATTGTGAATATAACATGTAGCGTTAGAATAGAAAACAGTCTAGAATAACAACATCAATTAAAGTTCTGTTATATTTATTTTTTGAAATGCAGCATGGTGTTGATGCTTTCTGACCATATAATCATGGTTTAATTATATGCTCAGAAACCATGTATAAAGTAGCTTGGACAGTGTCTGAATTCAAAAGACGCTGGGCTGTAACTGACAGCAAACAAACAATACTAACTCGCTCACTCACTCAACTGCTTATTCCTCTTTGGGTTGCTGGAAAGCAATGGTGGAGTACACCCTGAACAGCTGGCTAGACCATCGCAAGCCAGACACACACACACACACACACAAACGCACAAAACCATTCACACTCACACCTAGGGGTGATTTAGAACAGCCAATTTGCCTGATGTACATGTCTTTGAACTGTGGAAGGAAACCAGAGTACCCAGAGGAAACCCACACAAGCACAGGGAGAACATGCAAACACCACACAGAAACACCCTCGCTGAGCCTGGGACTCAAACCCCGGACCTTCTTGCTGTGAGGCAGAAGTGTAAACCACTACACAATTGTCCTGCCCTCAAACAGCTCTGACCATAGGAAAACAAACAAACAAACAAAAAACCCCACAACATTAACACTTCCCTGACCGCAGAGAGAATCTCTCATTTTCTCATTTCTCATTAGCCAAGATGCTAAGTCGAAAGGATCTCAGCTGACACTTGGCAAAGGCAAACAGCTCGCCAGACCAGGGCCAACACACACACACACACACACACACACACACACACACACACACACACACACACACACAAAGAACCCTTCGCACACACCTAGGAGCAATTTGGAACAGCCAATTAGCTCAATGAGTATGTTTCTGGACTGTGGCAGGGAACCGAGTACCACGCAAGCACAGGGAGAACCCGCAAGCTCCACACAGAAATGCCGGAGCCCAGGACCTCCTTGCCGTGAGCCGCGCGTGCTAACCACCGTACCGCCTCAGAGAGAGTCTGCTCTTAAGAAACATATTTTCTTATGATTCATACCCAAATCATACCACATTTCAGAGAGCACTTGTAGCTGGACAGCTCTGTGACTAAAGAATTAATGTAACAAGCCATTATCTGAAGCATAATGAAAGTTAGTTGATGCAATAAAATCTAATGAAATGGTTTAAAAAGATAAACACCGACAATGAGCAAGAGTTTAAGAAGGAATGAGCTCAAAGGGGCTGTTAGTGCAAGAAATCCAAGAAATATTAAACCGAACTGGACTGAATTCTAAAGGTATCAAGTTCTAAAACTCCTTCTTATTGTGGTGCAAGTCATAAGAGCAGCTACTGGAAACCTGCGGAGGAGGCTATTGTTGAAAAATTTTAGGCTGTTCGGCTGCCTCGGTACCTAAAAGTCAGACTTACGGCTCAGTATGAACTTTTTAAATAAGAAAAATGATGATGCATGTGTGCCTTTTGGATTGTATATCAATATATACAGTATATACAGCCATGGAACAAATACACTCATTAGCCATAATATTATGACCACCTGACTGTTAGACTAGGCAGCTCCGTACATATCAAGCTGCAAGGCACCGTGTTTTGACACGTGTCTATCATAGCCACCATTAAAAGTTTCAGCAGTTTGTGCTACAGCAGCTCTTCGGAGGGATCAGACCAGCCGCACGAGATTTTGTGCCTATGCTCAACGAGACCGTGGCACCCATGACACACTTGCCGGTTCACTGGTTGTCCTTGGAGCACCTTTGGTGTAGGTGGTACCACTGCACACCAGGAACACCCCACAAGATCTGCCCTTTTGGAGGTTGATGTATTGGAGGAAGGAAAAATGAGCAAGCGCTTAGACAATTGCTACATTATGATGCGTCAGACCTTGGGGTTTTTTCCTGGTATGCAGATGTAAGCACCTACTAAAAGTGCTCCGAGGCAGGAAAACCAGTGATCCGGCAAAAACATCATAGGTGCCCAAGGCTTATTGATGCTCATGGGAAATAAAGGCTGGTATGTTTGGTCTGATCCTACAGAGGATCTATTGTGTATAATCAGTACTGTGCAAATATCTTGGGCACCCTTTGTATTTTTTAGGATAAACTTTGTTCTAGATTTTATTCGATGCATTACTGAATTAGATTACTGATACTATAATACTGCATTATTAAATTAATGCAAAACAATAAATGTTAGATAGATATTTGTATGTCTGTAAAGAAAGAATTATGTAACACCACTTTCCAGGAAAAAAAATTTTAAAGGTCTGCTGGATTGTTGCAAGAATAAAAAGCAAGTGTGACATGTATGCAGAGCGAGAGAGAGAGAGAGAGAGAGAGAAAGAGAGAGAGAGAAAGAGAGAGAGAGAAAGAGAGAGAGAGAGAGAATTGTGTTTGGTTTGCCAAAAGACACAAGGAAACTACTATATTACTTCCACAACCATGATTTGACATCAGTAAATTTTCTAAATGTTTTTTTTTGTTTTTTTTGTTTTTTTTTTTACATTTTTTAAAATAAAATGCATCTATTCTGTGTTTTTTTTAACTCATTTGCTGAACTGATAACTCCTACAAGAGTCACCAGCCAACACCGGGCGAAGGCGGAGTACACCCTGAACACTTCGCCAGAACACTGCACACAACCATACACACTCACATCTAGGGTCAATGACACCAGTGTGCATGTCTCTGTACTGTGGGAAGAAACCAGAGCACACAGAGGAAACCCATGCGAGCACAAGGAGAACATGCAAACTCCACATAGAAACGCCTGGGACTTGAACCCAGGACCTTCTTGCTGTGAGGCGGATTTTCTGACCACTATGCCACCATGCCGCCTGTGTTGGTCTAAATTGTTCTGCAGTTACATCATCGGCTACAGTTAGATGAAGCTACTTTCTGATGCCCTCCATGATGGTATTATTTATAGCAGAAAAGTTACATGATGCAGCTCTTTTGTGGTTGTACTTATTTTCCAAATATCTTTAAGGAGGAAGCACTTACCTCTATCTGTATCGTAGAGGTACACAAACTTCTCCCACCTATAATAGGTCAAGAGACTAAGGACGGCCCCCTTTAGGGGTGGGCGCATCTGGATGACAAACTGGACATCAGAATCGATGGGATAACTGGGTGTGATGAAGGAAGTGTGAAGGGCACCACAGAAGGAGGTCAGGGTGTTCATGGACTTCTTGTCGTAGAAGCCGAAGATGGCGTAGACTCCTCTGGAGAACTGAGAGCAGACTGCAATCAGGGCAAGATGTGAGAGAGAGAGAGAAAGAGAGAGAGAGAGAGAGAGAGAGAGAGAGAGAGAGAGAGAAACAAAGAAGGTTAAGTAGTTATAAAAATAAGGACAAATCTATTCCCTAAACTATTTTCACGTAAATCAGTTCTTTTAGCAATCATGCCTTCCAATAAAATGTAAGCGAGACTCGGAATCAAATAACACTAAACTTAAAATCCTGTAAATTAGTCAGGATCTGCACTGTAAAGTTCACTCATTACATGAATATGAGATAAGAATTAATTCTGACACTAAAAGCTCATCAGTAGAAATTCCCCTCATAGCAAAATATCGGATGATTGGCTGAACAACTGTCTCTAATCCTTCCAAAACACTTGAAGCAAATGAATGCAATTACGCACATCTCTGTGAAACGGTATCCAATTTGACTCTCCAGTTTTTAATGATTTGTTGACTACCAAGCTTCATTGGACTTATTTACCACAAAGCAGTTGAGCAGTGTGTCTTAAACTTCAGAAATGTGTTCATCCATATTCTTAACCCATAAAAACAACAACAACAACAAGAACAACAAGCCGAGGTAACTTAAGTGATCTCACACAATGTGACACACAGTCTGAAAGGTGACTATAAAAGTGTAACTTAATAAAAACTAGTTTATGGCAGTTTCTACTGAAATGCACTATTTTCATGAACCTGTTTTGTTTGTGTAGAAAATTAAACTAAGCACACAGGGGGCGATACTGTAATGCGAAAGGTAGCGAAAACTGGGCAACGGCAGGGTTACATCCTGAACAATCCCGAAAGGACTCCCTGAATCATACGACGGTAGACCAGTAAGAACAATCAAAACACACACGACTCGGTGTATATAAAACTCATCTGTTGCTAGGACGACGCTGGTACGATGGTGCTGATTGGTTGAGTGCCGAATTCATTTAGTGTTTGGATGTTGGGGAGTTTCAGATGCGGACGTTCAGAAACGTTCTGAAACTGTAATTACTATTTTCTCTAAAGCAGCATTTCCTGATTAGCCAAAAACAGAGTGATGTAACTCAGTCCATCTTCATCTATAATCATGTTTTATTCCTCATTCTGAAGCAGATTCACTTCACTTTACAAACATATCAATATCTCAGGATCTCACATTTCCTACTTAATCCGTGTTGTGCCGGAGTGGGTCATGATTATTTCATTAAATCAGAAAAACTAAAAAAAAAAAAAAGAAAAAAAAATTCCCCATGAAAATTTCCCAATAATTTAGAATAACACAGCAGGTTTTTAAATTTTATTTATCTGTTTCTTTTTTATTTTTTTATAAAAAATTATCTTCTTAATTCAGAAAAACAGAGCTAATTTTTTTTGTCTCAAGTGAACGCAGTACGCTTCCTAAGGGAAAAAAACGAATAAAGAAAAGCGATGAGAAAGACACCCATTCTGACCTTAACCCTGCGCCCTTCATTATCTTATGTGAATTTTGATGATTCTAGAACTCTGAGGCCGTGTCAGCGGCTCTGCTGGAATGGTGATGACTTGCTCAGGTCCACTGCACGGTTGCTTCCACATTTGAAGCTTTGCATCTGTCAGAGGGAGCTGCATCCCTAGTGTGAGGAGTCCACATACATGCTGATATATCACTTGGCTTTGTGTGTGTGCTAACAGTCCTACATTAGTGACAGGCTGAGAGCAGTGGGTATGCGTGCACGTGTGTGTGTGTGTGTGTGTGTGTGTGTGTGTGTGTGTGTGTGTGTGTGTGTGTTCAGCAGCTCACTCCTCGAGGCGTTTCTGACATTGCCTTGGTGCTTTTACCTCAGTTTACTCATAATTGGGGCCAACATTGGTGCAGCCTCTCTCCCAAGAGGAGGACTGTCGACTGACTCCTTTCCTTCAGCTGTTCTGGACTTATTAGTCCAGCCTTTGAACAAGTGCATTCTATTTCGATAAATATGTCTCTGCTTGCTTGCTGCCATGCTGTTCTGATTGAAAGCCCTTTTTTTGGTGCTAGCCTAACAGTCCCACTGACCATCTGGACACTGGCTCATGGTCTTGAGGGTTTACCACTTCTCTTTTTTCCAGTGCCTCTATATTCAGATTGTTTCGAGAAATACTGGTTGATTGCCAGTCTGAAGACTAGACATCGATGTTTTCTGTTACCATGGGGGCACGTGCCAAACAATTCCTTTGTACTTCTTGTCATTCTTCTAATTCATTTGAATAAAATTGATATAAATGTTAATTGGAAAAAAAATTCCAGTCCAAGCCTTTGGCTCATTGTTTTTCCCTATGATATAATAAATCACATTTAAAGAATGTGTGAGTATTCGGGTTGCTTGGTGCTGCTTAGTGGTGCCATGGTTTGACAGTTAGTCACAGTGTATGATCAGAGGATTATCGTACAGATTAACGTGCATCAATAAAAATATATGCCTCACTTCCATCCAGGAAATCCCTCTCTTAAGTTTTTAAAACAACTGAAAAAACATGGTTTAAGTGCACACGTGAAGGAGAGACCACTATTTCAGCTTCACAAAAAAACAACCACAAAAAAACAGAATATTTTTCCATTTTTAATGCCACCAAAAACATTAAAGTAACATGAGGTTCAGATATATATATATATATATATATATATATATATATGTATGTAGATATAATTTCAGCCACTGGAAGAAATACTGGGTGGGCCTGGCTGTGACATAAATTGGGCTCAATATTCTGAATTGATCCATCGTTCATCAATATATATGGAAGGTGCCATTCGTGTCCTTTCTACACCAAACAGATTCTTTCTCTTTTGCTAACACTGTGCTGTTAAAGATGAGAAATGATAAGATGTCATCTCTCTCTCATACACACACTTTCTTTACATTTACATCATTTAGCAGAAGCTCTTATCCAGAGCGACTTACACAAGTGCTTTAAAGTCACAATCAGTGAATATATTCTTATACTGGTTTGTCAGGACACAGACTAAGTATACCATCAGTCAAGAACTCAGTGGGCAGGTGTTGTGTACAGAGGTATTTTAATTTTTTTTACATGGTTATATAAACAAATGGAAAAGGTATCTTTGAAATTTATTAAAATTAATCTTTTACTCCTCGATTTACTCCTTTTAATTTGCACCAAAGCAAATAAGCATGGATGAAGAATCTAGTTTATGTGCTTTGCACTGTAAATCACCCTCAGGTTGTGTCCCAAACAGTGCAGTACTTAACAAGAAGTGCACTCATGAGCCATTATTACACACCCTACAGAAGTTGAAGGCTATGTGGATCGTGGATTAATTTGGGATGGAGCCTAGATGGTATCACAGCCAGAAATGCAAAGGAGAAAAAAAATTGCAATACTTTAAACATGTCATGTCATTTTCTAAACCGCTTAATCCTAATTAGGGTCACGGGGAGGAAGGCGCCCATCTCAGCCGACTCTGGGCGAGGAGAGATTACACCCTGGACAGCTCGCCAGGCCATCACAGATACTTTAAACATTTAAAAAAGAAACAAAAATATAGTTCAGGACAACGCCTTTCAAAACAGAATAGATCAAATAGAAAAACAAAACAAATCGATTTGTCCATTCATTACCATATTAACCATAAGACTCCAGTCTTATCCATAAAGGGTGGTGCAGGTTTTCATTCCAACCAAGCTGGTGCCACACCTGAGAGTTTATTGAAAGTGAAGCTCAGTAGATTTAAACATGTGGAATCTGTGGCTCCTGCTTGGTTGGAATGAAAACCTGCACCCACACCGGCCCTTTGTGGATAAGACCCCTGGTATCCAGTCTAGACCACCAGGCTGAGGTGGGGAGACACGAGGCTGCCACTAGTCTCTCAGCCAGACTTGTCTGCTGTGGATGGTCCTGGGACAGGTTATACCAGAGGCTTCACTGGACCTCCAGACCAAGGCAAGGGGTAAAGATGAGAGGCTTTCCAGAATGTGAATCTCTCTCTCTCTCTCTCTCTCTCTCTCTCTCTCTCTCTCTCTCTCTCTCTCTCTCTCTCTCTCTTCACCTGACTGGTTGACACGACACGCTTTGTGGGGAAGAGTGCAAAAACTCGTTTAGTGGTTTAAAACAAGTCTTGAGTTGTGTTTTTGTTTTGGGAAGCTAAAAGTGATCTTTTTACAAGCGTGCGCTGAACTGTAGAAATATTTTCTTCTTTTAATGACAGTCAGATTATTCAAGATGGATATTCAGAGTTTTACGCATAAAACTTTTGTACAAGCATTTAGAAAAGTTTAGAAAAACATTTTCGAGTGTATCCTCACTCCTGCTCCTGCGTGTGTCTACATTTACCCATAAGTGCTCTGATATAAACCATTTACAATTGACTTTAAATACTTTTTATATATAGAATTTACTGTGAAGTTTATTAACTTACTTTGCAGATTCAAAGCGATTTAGAGAAGAACTCTGGCGTCTCTATCAAAAGCATATCCCTGGGCTGATTCACTGTCAGGAACTAAACATACCATGAGGGACATTTTGTGAAAATATTACTGGCATTAATTAATGAATACAAAAGAAAGAAACAACGAAAGAAAGAGAGTCAACATGAGCCAGTTAATTAAAATAAAACCAATCATTCAGTTTTAATAATGGAAGCAGTGAATGCAGCGATCCTTCAGATTTAACCAAAGGTTTTGATTGAAGAGCCAGCACTCGCTGTACAATGTTATAGAATGATACTTAATTACATTTTATTTTATGAAATATTTTATTTGCACAAAAGGGAGTCACAATATTTTCCATTTCTGTCTTTCAGACTTTATCCTAATTAATCCTTTTAAACTTCAGGTCCTCTGTGCAATTAATTCACTAAGTACAAATAAGGGGGTGCGACGCTGATGTAGTGGTTAGCATGTCCGCCTCACAGGAAGAAGGTCATGGGTGGAGTTTGCATGTTCTTCCTGGGCTTGGTGGGGTTTCTCGGGGTACTCTGGTTTCCTTCTACAGTCCAAAGACATGCACAGTAGACAAATTGGCTGTTAAACTTGCCCCTAGGTGTGAGTGTCAGTGTGAATGATTGTGTGTGTGTGTGTTTCCTTGTTATGGTCTGGTGAGAAGTTCATGGTGTACCCAGCCTTCACCCTGTGTTGGCTGAGATAGGCTCCAGCCGCTTTAAGACCTTAATAGGATTAAGCGGCTTGGCAAACGAGTGGGTGAGTGAATAAGGAAAAGTCATTCATTCATTCATTTTCTTAGCTGCTTAATCCTAATTAGGGTTGCGAGGAGGCTGGCGCCCATCTCAGCCAACTCTGGGTTAGGGTGGGGTACACCTTGGACAGCCTGCCAGAGTGTGCCAGCGTGCTGCCCAAATAAGGAAAAGTACTTTGTATAATAAAGAACGCAGGCAACATTATTCATTTAAAAATGAAGACAAATATGAATAGTTGTGTAAAAGGAGGTTGATTCGTATCGTCCCTACTGTGCTGTGGACCATTCACTTCCTGTGAGTCATGTCACATTCATACCCTGCTTTTCCTGCATTGCACGGGGGAAGTTGTGGTGGGGGGGGGGGGGGGGGGGGGTGGGGGGGGGGGGGGGGGGGGGGGTGTTGAGACGAGGGATTTCTAGACGAGAGGTTTTTGTTCCTGATGTAAATCAGCATTGCTGTCAATGCACCAGTTTACCGGCATGCACAATTCTTTTTTCATTCGGAAAATCAAGCAGAATTTTTTTCCGTTGGTGTTTACACTTACATACCCCTAACTTTCCCGAAAGAATGTTGAGCTGTAACATAAGAGATAATGTGGAAAATACAGTATGGAGGTGTTTTATGTGCAGAGGTGCAGTAATGTAATTATAATTAAAGTATCTCTGGGTCCAAGTCCACCAAGTCAGTAACTTTTGCAGAGTAAAATTACATTTTGTGCAAATAATTTTAATATATTTGGGTGTTTCTATGAGACTTTTAGCTAAAAGCAGGACAGAGTGGCTCAAAAGGATGTAAAGTGATGTTATTAAGCAAATTCAGAAGCGCTTTGGGTTGATTTTTAACATCAATATCAAGATGGGGCAGTATGGTGGTGTAGTGTAGTGTAGAGGCACATCCGCCTCACAGCAAGACGGTCCTGGGTTCGAGTCCCAGGCCCGGGTGCTTCTGTGTGGAGTTTGTATGTTCTTCTTGTGCTTGCTTGGGTTTCCTCCGGGTACGCCAGTTTCCTCCCACAGTCCAAAGACATGCACATTAGGCTAATTGCCTTGTTCCAGATTGCCCCTAGGTGTAGGTGTGAGTGTGGATGGTTGTGTGTTGCCCTTAGATGGTCTGGTAAGCTGTTCAGGGTGTATCTTGCCTTCACCCTGTGTCGGCTAAGATAGGCTTCAGCCTCCCTGCGGCCGAGTAAGATTCCTCGGTTTGTCAAGTGAGTGAGTAAGATGTCGTATTATACTATCGCATGGATTATTTAGCACAACTATTTTTTCTGAATGTTTTTTTCTCTTCTCTTGCAAATGCAGTTTGGGAATTGAAGTTAATATGCAGAAATATGCAGAAAAGACAGAAAGCTCCACAAAAATGGTGTAAAAAGCTGACAAAGTGGGTGGCATGGTGGCGTAACCTCACAGCAAGAAGGTCCTGGGTTTGAGTCCTGGCCTTGGTGAAGGCGTTTCTGTGTGGAGTTTGCATGCGAGGGTTTCCTTCCACAGCCCAGAGTCATGCACATTAGGCACATAAGGTGTGAGTGGGAATGGTTGTATGTGTGTTGGCCCTGCGGTGGTCTGGCGAGCTGTTTAGGGTGAACCCCGCCTTCGCCCAATGTCGGCTGAGATAGACTTCAGCCTGCCCACAACCCCTGTAGGATTCACTGTTTTGGCAAATGATAATTGAAACTGGCAAAGTGTCAAATACCAAAATAAGACCCATATTCTTTAAAAAGAAAAAACGAATTGTATATAAGTTATATAAGTTCTGTCCAATCTATATCAGTCATCCTCACTCATTTGTCAAAACACTCAATTTTACTATGGTCGCAGGGATGCCGGAGCCTATTTCAGCCGGCACTGGGCGAAGGCGGGGTACATCTTGAACAGCTCACCAGACCATACACATGGGGCATTTTGAAACAGCCAATTATCCCTATATTTACATGTCTTTGGACTGTAGGAGGAAACAAAGTACCCAGAGGAAACCCTTACAAGCAAGAGAAGAACATGCAAACTCCACAAAGAAACACCCAAGTCGAGCCCAGGACTCAAACCCAGGCCCTTCTTCTTGTGAGTACTATGTCACCGTGCCATCCACACACACACACACACACACACACACACACACACACACACACACACACACACACACACACACGAAGAGCAGCCTTTCTTTTATCACTGATGTCGAGCTCTGAATTTCCGAATTAATTTTTGTGTTATTCCTAACATCTCCTCTTCAAAAGGATATAAACCTAGGGCAAGTGTTTTTGGAGTAGTGAAAGTCTATAACAACAACAACAACAACAACAACAACAAATGAATAAATAAAATAATCATAAAAAGATTAGGAACAACAATATGTATTTATTTAAATACACATCTACATATTTAAAACTTGTTAGGAAAAGTGAAAAGCGAGTCCTAGCTTAAAACTGAATTTTTTAAAAATAGAATTTTTTAATAATTTCTGACATCTCATCTCTTTTGGGGAAAGTTGTGTTTAGGGTGGGGGCAGGAGATAGGAGGTGCGGGCGATGATTTCCATCCGAATTTATTCGTATAAAATAAAATTGACTGGTAATGACCTCTATAGAAACACAACAGCTAAAAAGAATATTTTTATATGGACCTGAATATAATTCAGCGAAGAAATACGAGTATAGTCCATGTTATTCAGTGCTATGCTTATCAGACATAGTCCCTTCTATGACCTTTGACCTCTGGTTTTACCCTTTGAATTCATTCAAGGTCTAAAGAAACACTGATTTGCTCTTTATGAGCACACACCTAATGGGTTTTGTGTGCACATCTGTGTAGCGACTGTTGCTTACGCTGCCGACCATCAAAATAGAAAACATAGATAACATTGTGGGAATAACTTCCTTTTCCCCTTTAGAGAAATTATATACACACACTCAACAAAAACGTTAGGAATCTTTGATTGCATAGCATATTTCATTCAGAATTAAGCCCAAATTATTAAATTGAGCTGAGTAACCTATAATGTAGTTTAACCCTAGCAAGCCTGTCAACTGATCCACTGCTAATGTAAATTATTTACAGCAACAACAACAGCAACAACAACAACAATAATAATAATAATAATAATAACAATAATAATCCAATTTGTTATTGAATTAAAATCAGTCAGGTATTTTTAAAACGCTTTTTGTTTAGCCTATATTTTGAATAACATCTAAGGGGACTGATCTTCAGATTTTCTTTTTAGAAGCTGTTTAAAATGTGTTACGTCATTTGCATAGAAATAGTACAAATCAACCATGTTAACTATTACCCACGTTAACCCACGAACAAGCAATCATTAATTGCCCTGAATAACACGTGATGTCGCAAATAATTTCTCTCTCTTTTTCTTTCGAAAGCTATATTAACGAATAAGCTAAATTAAATTCGGACATGAATGAATATATGAATGAATGAATTGCTTATTATAATGAATAAGACACAGACCTTTTGACAGTATACGCAGTGTTTTGGGTAATGACAAATCGCAACACGGAGGTATTGATCTCTCTCTCTCTCTCTCTCTTTCTCTCTCTCTCATATACCAGTACATACGCCCAAATAGAGGAAGCCGCACACACACACACACACACACACACACACACACACACACACACACACACACTAGGAAATGAAGAGGTGACTCAATATATGAAAACATTACTGAAAACGTAACCTATACGAAAAATCTCTCTCTCTCTCTTTCTCTCTTGCTCTCTCTCTGAAACACTCACACACACACACACACACACACACACACACACACACACACACACACACACACACAGGACCTCTCTTTGGTGGAAATAGTTATGACTTTCTCACTCCGAGCTGAAACTGGACCCGAAATGTATTGTAAGATTTTACACTAATCGTCATTATAGACCATTACCTACAGAAAGCCAGCTATCGAATCACTTCCTGCACTGCACCCTGACATCTGAAACAATGCCTTCACGTGGGGACATTCAGTCTTGCTTTTAGGAAAAACACATTTACACTTTCACTTGCTTTCAGTTCCTTTATATATTTACATGTTGGTTATAGACAATGTGTTTTCTCTCTCTCTCTCTCTCTCACACACACACACACACACACACACACACACACACACACACACACACACACACACA
>JAOUQZ010000049.1:1547262-1568929 GCA_028564935.1 Neosilurus hyrtlii | reverse complement strand
CACACACACACACACACACACACACACACACACACACACACACACACACACACACACACAACCATTCACACTCACAGTCACTCCTAGGGGCAATCAAATAGCCTAATGTGCATGTGATTTGGACTATGAGAGTAAACTGGTGCACCCAGAGAAAACCCAGGCAAGCATGTGGAGAACATTCAAACTCCACACAGAAACGCCTTTGCCAAGCATGAAACTCGAACCTAGGACCCTCTTCCTGAGACTTGAGAGTATGAACCACTATGCCACTGTGCCACCTCATTTTAATTGTAATCCTTTAAGTGAAATTAGGGCCCTGCATAATGCCTTATAGTAATCAGTGCATCCATGCATCCCTGGGCAGTAACTTCCGATTCGTCGGTAGCGTGGTAGGTGGTAAGGCAACATGTCAAGTACCAACATTAGGTCACCGTCACCCTGAGCTTGACTTTTGACTTCATTTTTGTAGAAAAAGCCTGTCTGGGCAATATTTCCTATATTCTTTCTTCACATGTACCAAATTATGTATATTAATACATCTTGGGAAGGGGGAGTGTTGCGTGCCAACATCACTGTGTCACTGTGACCTTAACTTTTAACCCTATTTTAAAGGTAAAGCTTGTTAGGGCCATATTTCATTTATACTTATTTATGGCAGACACCCTTATCCAAGCCTCTTTACTTTTATACCACTGAGTAATTGAGGGTTAAGAGCCTTGCTCAAGGGCCCAACAGTGGCAGCTTGGTGGTACTGGGGCTTGAACCTTTGACCTTCGTATTAGTAACCCAGAGCCTTAACTACTGAGCCACCTCTGCATACTGCCTGTACGCTCACCCTAACATATACCACATATACCAAACTAGGCACACATGCACATCCTGGGAAGAGGGAGTGTCGCAAACCAACATTAGGCCACTACGACCCTGACCTTGTCCGGGCAATATTTCCAATGTAAGTAGCTTCATGTACACCAAACTAGGCACATGTACATCTTGGGAATGGGGAGTGTCACGTACCATCATTAGGTCACTATGACCTTGACCTTTGACCTCACTTAAAAAAAGCTTGTCCAGGCCATATTTTATTTATTTGGTCTTACACATACAACATTATGTATGGCTGGGTGATTCGCACCAAGGTCAATGTCACATTCCCTTTGGTGAGTTGAAAGGCACAGCCCAACCAGGGTAAATTTAATCTTTCCCCTTAAAGCCCCACCTTGAACTTGGTATCAAATTAAAAGACAGACAGAAAGAAAAAGTGTCTTGTTCAAGCAGTCTCTTTGAAAATCTGGGTTAAATATTCTGAGTGTCTGTGTACTTCAGCCAGAGCGACGGTTTCCATCACCATGGTATCTAGTTACATATACAAGTAATTCATTATTATATACCTACCCTGAATGTAAATCCTGCAGAAATTAGAGAGATTATATATTGACTGCAGTGTTGTAGTCAGTGCATAATATGTAATAAAATGCCTAAGAGGGATATCATTTTTCCTCGAGTGTACTGCGGTGACTAATCTGGCAGCCTTCCATGATAACTGGGACGGTCTTGAAGACACCCATTATTGCATGAACAGAAAGTGGCAGGTTTCAGTCCACATATGACCTTCTGCATATCACAACAAACTCCCCAGAGCATGAGCATGATGAGAACAGAGAACCATAGACCTTAAGAGAATATTTAAGAAGGGCATTTTCAAATAGTCTCCTCTCCTCTGAGTTGCCAAGCTGCAGTCTGAGAAAGGCCATTTTAAAAGGGAGAGCTGCGAGCCGTGGGTGGCGTGTTTTTCGGCTGGGTTCAGCACTATGTAGAATGAAACAATGGCAAGCTCAGAAATAACACCACTCAGTCTTCCCCCGCTCTCTCATGCTCTCACCCCTCCCTCACTCACTCTGCATTTGGAGAGCCGGATCGCTCACAGCACCCACGTACCCATCCATCGCCACCCTCCTCCACAGCACCTCATCTAACCTATTTGTGAGTGGATCGGTTTCAGCTGGTAGAAATTAAAAGCTTGTGAGCCTTCTATGAATTGCTGCTGTCTGTGTTTGAATCAAGGAAGGTTATATTGCAACATCTTTATTACCTTTTGGAAAATATTACATTTCCATGAGTAATATGTGTATTCCATAATAATGATACGTTCAGACTGTGATGTGCTCTTTGGAAGATATTGTAAGCTAGCTAATGGTACATGGTGGTATTTACAGCAGCTCTGATCAAATCATATACCAGAATTCATAGGCAGTAGCATAATATATACCTGGCCAGAGAGGAAAAAAAGAGCATTGTCTGATTATGGGTCTAAAATTTCAAATAAACTGAGGATTGTTTCTGATTTTCGGCTCAGAACAACCAAAGAGGGTATGGGTGGGAGAGTGTGGGTGCTTTAACCCTGAAGCTAATTTTTTTTTTTTTAAAGAACACACTCCTCCTCTCAGCTTCTCTCTCACACATTCTCACTATCACACATACATTTTTTTTTAAAGCACAAGAAATCCACTTTCCTATTTCATCTTCCAGGAGCCCTCACCAAAAATGTATAATGTGGGAGTAGAGTGGGGGAGTGCTAGCCTACTTTATCACAGACTAAAGCTTGCCAGCTCCTCATCACGATGCCTGTAGATCTGAAGGCAGCTTGGAATTTCTTAGCTTTTATACTGCTATTGGACTGGAGATCCTACTTCTGGGAAGGACATAAAAACGGCACAGCGACGTAGTGGCTAGCATGTCCGCCCCCAACAAGAAGGTCCTGGGTTCGATTCCTGGGCTCTGAGAAGGCAATAATGTGTGGAGTTTTAATGTTCCACCCTCCAGGTACTCCGGTTTCCTTCCACAGGCCAAAGACAAGCACATTAGGCCAAATGACTTTTCCAAATTACCCCTAGATGTAAGTGTAAGTGTGAATTGTTGGGTGTTGGCCCTGCAATGGGCTGGTGAGCTGTTCAGCTGTTTAGGCTCAGGCCTCCCCGCAACCTTAGTAGGATAACGCAGTTCAGAAAATGAATGAATTGTGAAGCTAGATAGTTGGTGGGCATCTGCACAGAGCCAAGGGAGGGTTGTTCCTGAATTATTTGGTCACTGCCATGCATCATTATCTGCCAGCGCCGCATGTGTGTAAATGCCTCAATGCAGATTTCTTCACATGAAGCTTGTTAGGTCTGCTGTAGCAACTCGATCTCAATAGAAATACATCAGAATTCCAACAAGTAAGACCGAGTTTGCATTAATGAGGTCCTAAGAAAAGTTATATGCATCAAACCTTTTTGAAGAACTTGCAATAGTGTGACAGTAGACGTCTAGCGAGAAACAATACCAGTGGGCAGTTGGAAAAGACAGTGAGTGGGGGTGAGCAAAAAGCTGACACGGTAAGATAGTGAGAGAGAGAGAGAGAGGCGGGGGGAGAGAGAGGGGGGAGAGAGAGAGAGGGAGAGAGAAAGAAAGAGAGGGAGAGAGAGAGAGAGAGAGGGAGAGAGAAAGAAAGAGAGGGAGAGAGAGAGAGAGAGAGAGAGAGTGAGAGAGAGGGGGGGAGAGGGGGGGAGAGGGGGGGGCACTGCAGGTAAAGGGAGTAGACCATGTGAGTGAAACGTAGGTCATGTATGTAATGAAAAGAGACACAAGATCCCCAGGGATATTGAAAAGTCATAATTTTAATCAAGGTTTTTAACCACAGAAGTTTTGTAGCCACTAAGCTACCAGATACGCCACTGATTCTGATATAACTGGAATAATATCAGCAGATTCCTATGGGTCTGTTTTTTTATTACTTGATTTAAAGTTTCTGTATCTGGGTTCATTATAGGTTTCGAGTCCAGGGCTCACCCATGGTGTTTCTGTATAGAGTTTGCATGTTCTCCCTGTGCTTGTGTGGGTTTCATCTGGGTACTCTGGTTTCCTCCGAAAGGCCAGTGACATGCACATTAGGCTGATTGGCTGTTCCGAATTGCCCCTGAATGTAAGTATGAGTGTAAATAGTTGTGGGTGAGTGTGCTGAGCCTGCAATAGACTGGCGAGCTGTTCAGGGTGTATCCGCCTTTGACCACAGTTGGTTGAGATAGGCTCCAGTCTCCATATGACCCTAGTAGGAATAACCGGTACAGCATATGATGAATGACATCCAAAAATGTTAAAGGCATGAAGTCAGAATTTCTGGCTATTAAGTTTTAAAGCTGCTTAACAGTTCAACATGGCAGAGAAACCCAAATGATGAGAAAGTGAAAACCACCTGATCAGAACATCTGAAAGTGATATGAAAGCATGTAAATGTATGTGCGTGCCTTCAATCGAATCCGACTCTTGGTGATTTTTGGTGAACAGCACCTGGTATTCCCAGGCAGTCTCCCATCTGAGCAGTAACCAGGCCAGGCATTCAAAGGGCAAATGGAGGGCTGAGAGAACATATTACTGCATAAACAACGTGTCTAACCCCATGTCCAGTGACAGCCATGTGCAATAATGCTCACCAAAGGCCTCAAGACTAGAACAGCGAGACAGTTTTACAAATCTTTTCATTCAGTGGTGTGGAGAAAATCAATGGATGTTCAGAGGAACAAAAGGCAGAGCTGATATATAGACTATACAAAAAGATAGTCGATAATAAGCAACAAGACAGAAAATGCCGAGTTTGAATGTGAGCTCATCAAAAATATTTTTTTTTCTTTGTGTATCATGTTTCGGTGGTGGATCTTGATAAATCGGTCAATCGGAAACTCAGACGACAATCAATGGAAAATTATGATATCTACAGGGTCAATACAGCTTTAATACATCGTGCCTTACTACTCCCAATTATTTTTACTTGAAACACTGTAAATACTTTCATTTAAAACCTGTTAAAGTTTCCTTCACTTTGCAATTTGGTTAGAAGAACAAACCATTCTCTCTTATTCAAAAAACGTATGTAGCCCAGGTGAACAAATCAGCAGTCATTATGAAAATCACATGAAAATGAGAACAGAACACCACGGTACAGCCGAGTCACCAACAACTTTCTGACTTGTGGCGGTATAGACACTGTGTACTACATTAGAAGCGTTGTTAAAAGATGATTATCATCATAGTTAGTCATTTCCATCAGTCAGCGCTTATCTAGTAATTTAGCTCACTTTACAGTCACGTAAAAAAAATTGTAAAGTTGTATATATCAAAAAATTGGTCCCTGCCAGGTCTTACTATTAGGTAAAGGCAACCTTTGATGACCAACAACACATGGCACATTTTAATATTTCATTTTTTATTTAACAAAAATTAAGCCAAAATGCAGAAGCCATCTGTGAAAAATGAAGTACACCCTTACTGCTTCCATAGGAATTAAGAAGGTAATTAGCAGCCAGATGTTGTTAATCAGATAAACTTGATTAAGTTATTATCAGTAAGTGTGACCCCCTCTATAAGTTTTGGTAGTTTGCTGGTGTGAAATGATGGTGGTGACTCAGTGGTTAAGGTTGTGGATTACTTATAAGAAGGTTGAGAGTTCGAGCCTCAGTACCACCAAACCACCACTGTTGGGTGTCTGAGCAAGGCCCTTAGCCCTCACCTGACCAGTTGCATAAAGAAGATGCTTTGAAATCCAAAATGCTATAACTGGAGACTCACAAAGGGACTGGAACACAAGCAGCCTTCGACAGCTGCTCTGCATCAGAGGACCAGACCAAATCAGCAGCACTGAGTTATAGCACAGAACGAGACAAAAACCAGCAACAGCCATCACCATTAGAATTTGCAAGTGGAAATGGATTTGCCACACACACTTCGGAGAGAGGCACAGAGAACATCCCCCTGACATGCACTCGGCTGGAACCAACAAGGGAAGAGGAGACGTGACTACTTGGTGCAGAACCCTGGAGGCGGCAGCTCAAGACATTGAAAGTGTCATGGGGTGAGGCAAAGAGGGCAGGGCAACACTGTACCAGATGCAGTTTAGGCCCTGCGCTTCAGCTGAAGTGAAGATGACTAACTAACTAAAACTCCTCTGATAAAGGCGTCTACCAAATGCCACAAATGTGAATGTAACATTGTCAAGGAGGGAAGACATTAGCAATTATTTTAGAGAAGCAATTGTTGCTGCCCATCAATCTTATAAGGACATTTCCAGACAATTACATGTCCATCAATCTACAGTGAGGAAGATTATTTGTGGAACACAGTTGCCAATCTTTCCAATAGTGGTTGTCCCAGCAAATTCACTCCATGGTCAGACTATGCCATGCTCAGAGAAATTGCAAAAAAAACCCAAAAAAACAAACCAAACAAAAACAAAGAGTTCTATCCAGGACTCCACATGCATGATACCTGTATCATGGTAAACTTTAAAGTTCATGACAGAACAGAAAAAGACTGAACAAGCATGGGTTGTTTGGAAGGAGACCTCCTTTCTTCAAACAAACAAACAAACAAACAAAAATTTCAGCACTGCTTAGGTTTATGAGGTGCATCTGAACAAACCACAAGGCTTCTGGAACGATGTCCTTTGGACAGACGAGATATAAAGTGGAGATGTTGATTTTATAATGTTCACCGTGACACTTGGCAAAACAAACACAGTGCATCAGCACAAACACCTCATACCAACCGTCAAGCACAGTGATGGAGGGGTGATGATTTAGGCTTGTTTTGCAGCCACAGGACCCGGACATCCTGCAGTCACTGAGTCAACCATGAACTCCTGTGAAACCGTCTGTCCTGCAGCTAAAGCTTGACCAAAAATGCGTCATGAAACAGGACAATGAAACGTAGCATTCCAGCAAATCTACAACAGAATGGATTGAACAATAAAATAATAAAAACATCCATTTGTTGTTATGGTCAAATCAATGTCCATACCTCAACCTGACTGAAAAGTTTTACCAGGACCTTAAGAAGGCTGTGTGTAAACAAATGCTGACAAATATCACTGAGTTAAAGCAACGGTGTAAAAAACGATGTGACAAAATTCCTCCATAATGATGGAGATGTACACACTTTTAAGACCTGGTAAGGACCAGTTGGTTCAGTTATGTCCTGATACTGTAGGGTGCACTTTCTTTTTCACACAACATTAGGCTCTGTTACATTTTAGGTTTCTGTGCAACCAGTAAACAAATGCATTAAAGCTTTTACTTGCTTAGAAGATGAGATAATGGATTTGCCAACCCCTGTGTATGTACATGGAAATGGCAGGATTGCTACTGATTGCTAGGCTTCTAGCATTGTAAACATGTTGCCTTATTGTGGGCCAAAAAAAATTGGCATAAGAAACCCCTCTTATAATCAGTTATAATTACTTATAATTTATGTAATTACTTAAACTTTTAGTTATATTAATGGTTTGCTGAATATGTACTTATTCACTCACTCATTTGCCAAACTACTTAATTCTATTTGGGCTGCAGAAAGGCTGGAGTCGATCTCAGCTGACACTGGGCGAAGGCAGGGTACACCCTGAACACCTCACCTGGGCAACACACATACAACCATTCACACTCACATCAAGACCAAGGAGCGATTTAAAAGAGCCAATTAGCCTACTGTACATGTTTTTGGACTGTGGAAGGAAACCAGGGTACCTGGAGGAAACCCACACAAGCACAGGAAGAACCCCACATAGAAACACCCAAGCCCGGGACTCAAAGTTGCTGGGTAGAATAGCTAAAAATGTCAAATTGATGGAAAAGTACCCTGCACGATAATTATTTAGCTTGTTTCTTCATGCAAGTCATTCATACAGTCATCTAACTACAGCACAATGGGTAAAATCCTGTATATTGCAGGTCAAGCGCTTCAATTAATATCGACATCAAACATCAGAATGAAGGAAATTCTTCAGTGACCTTAACGATGGCATGATTATTGATGAAAGTCAGTCTGGGTTGAATATTTCAGACATGGCTAATCTCCTGCAATTTGGAGGTTGATGGACTACAACAACGGACGTCTGGACAGTCAGCACTCACTCACTCCCTCATTTGCCGAATCGCTTAATCCTACTTGTGTTGTGGGGGGGGGGGCTGATGCCCATCTCAGCCGATACTAGGCCATTGCAGTGCATCACACACACACACACACACACACACACACACACACACACACACACACACACACACACACACACATCTATTCACACTCAAACTCACACCTAGGGGCAATTTGGAACATCTGGAAGATATTATGATGTGCATGTTGTTGGATTGGGGTGGAAACCGGAGGACCTGGAGGAAACACAAGCAAACATGGGGAGAGCAGGCCAACTCCAGACAGAAACACCCTCGCCGAGCCCGGGAATCGAAACCAGCGCCATTGTGTTGCCCAAAGTCAGCGCGCTCATGTCATTTTTGTCATTTGTTAAGCCTTTAAACTGTAATCCTTTATTACAGTTGCATGTAAGCTGGAGCCCATTGAAGCCAACTTGCAAGCACCTTGCCAGTCCATCTCAGGACCGACACACACACATTCGGGGCAATTGAGTGTATCCGATCAGCCTCATGTGCATGTCTTTGGGCTGTGGGAGAAAACCAGAAGAAACCCATGCAAGCACAGGGTGACGTGAACTCCATGCGTTAGATGACACTCAGGCAACTTTCTTGTTATGAATCTCTTGTGTTCTTCACTGATCACAATCAAACCTACAACATATTTATACACAGACTAGATACCTATTTAAAGAAAGGTGTTACGAGCATGACATTTTTCATCCCAATAACAACAACAACAACAACAACAACAACACTTCTCATAAAGCTTTGCCATGAACAATGGCGTGGTCCTTCTGCAGCAGTAAAGGTTACTGAAAACAATACCAGACTGTGAAATGCACTGTGAGACACTGCTCTGACCTTGCAAGGACAATGAAGGCAGCAGACAGAGCCAAAATAACACCCTAGTGGAATGAGAGTAGAGATAAAACACAGTGCGTTCCAGAAAATCTTTAAATCAAGAGGTATACTACTATTGGCTGTGGAAAGATCACATTGTTTGATGATGGCTATTGTGAAGCGCCTGGGGTTGATTGAGACCTGAGGAGATTGTCAAGGCTTTGTGGATAGGACTTTGAAGGGGGGTGAGGTGGTGGTGGGGGTGGTGGAATAGAAATAACAGAGGACATCATAAAGTAAGTAGTCTTTACACATACACTTCCACTTCATGGCAGAAATAAATAAATAAATAAATTTGTGGAGGATGTTCAAGCATAAATAAAAGCAAGCAGAATAGCTCTGATCA
Source organism: Neosilurus hyrtlii (assembly GCA_028564935.1). NCBI lineage: Eukaryota > Metazoa > Chordata > Actinopteri > Siluriformes > Plotosidae > Neosilurus > Neosilurus hyrtlii. The sequence continues at coordinate 1,559,728 of JAOUQZ010000049.1, read as the reverse complement.
AGGTGCTCTTCATTCCTGATGAATAGACATCAGGATTGAGTCACTTTCATTTGTTCAATAGCAGACAGCGCGTGGACCTCGGAAATAAAGCAGCCGCAGCTTTGAACCGTGATGCATGTTGCAAGGCTAAATGAGTTTGGATGGGTTTTCAGAGGTGCTTGGGGTTCGTTTTATGTTGAGGGACTATTTGTCTCTTCATATCATCATACTGATAGCATCTTCAATAAGAGCAAAGACTCCAGTCATTTTATGACTTAGTGATGGTTGCCTGCGATTGAAAGAGAACACATTGTTGCAGAAAATAAGGAACGGAAAGCAAATACACATCATTAAAAAAGCCTGTCAAAGCATCTCATCTCGTCTCAGAATGCCCAGTGCTGTCAGTCGAGCTGGATGAGGGAAAGGACTGCACTTAAAAACACTGCTGGGAAGCTGTTATCAGACAACATCTGTGGGATTGTCATCGCAAAGCAAACAGGGCCTTCGACAGCAGACTGTCTTCTTATTTCATAAAGAAATTTTCCTGAAATTCTGTTTAACGATTTAATATTTTTTTCTGACAGTTTGTAAAAGAGTGAATTATTTGTTCTACAAGCTAATCCATATTTTCAGCAGACCTTCATTACAACCTATTTATTTATTTTTGGTTGGATCATTGGGTTTAAAAGGGAATTATCTGGGCTTCTTCAATTCCGTAACGGGATGAAGACTGGAGACTATATCAGCTGACTTCGGGCATCACTGAATAAAAGTGGAGCAGGAGCTAAAGAAATGGGTTCCGTCTGTCCATATGAATTGTTAGTGCAATAATTTTGAAAGGAAATGCCACAGAAATACCAAATTTGGTGAATTGCTCCCCAACATTAAGGTCTCAGCTGGGATTGTATATGGGGGACTGAATTTTTCAATATTTGTACTTATCAAGGCTTGTTAGCGCAATAACTTAGGTACGTCACAGCAAGATGGTTCTGCGTTCGACTCCCGGGCTCAGCGAGAGTGTTTCTGTGTATAGTTTGCATGTTCTTCCTGTGCTTGCGTGGGTTTCCTCCAGGTACTACTGTTTCTTCCCACAGCCCAAAGACATGCACATTAGGCTTAGTGGCTATTCCAAATTGCCCCTAGATGTGAGTTTAAATGTGAATGATTGTGTTTGTTGCCCAGCAATGAATACAAGAAGCCTTGTAACCCACCTTCACCCAGAGTCGGTTGAGATAGGCTTCAGCCTCCCTGTGAATTATAAGGATAAACTATTATGCTGTTGCACCCTCTAAAGTCTTTTCCTTTTCTTAATCCAGACTCTTTTAAATTGTAGCGTTGCTCTTTGTGTTTATGTATAAGCCTATAACAGTACATCTACCCTTGAATGTTCTTGCATTAGAAAAACAAGTGCCTATTAAATTCATTTGTGTCTGTTCCATTCAAGCTCCTCCTTCACGGCTACCACAAAGGGAAGGTCAGCTAGAGGTCCTTTCTCTCATTTTCTAATGGCTCTGATTTAATCACAAATATGTATGACTTAATAAAACCACCCCACAAACAGATTACAGTAGATTACTCTTAAATGCTAACAAGGTAGAACACTTAGCTATACTTAGCACTAACCTTGTTTTTTGGGGTAATGGGATGTGACGGATTCATACTGGTGAGTAAGTGACTAATATTGCATAGTATTTTTCACTGTATATAGTTTCAAGTGAAATTAAATAATTAGCTATTTACAGACCTCCTCTGTGGATGCCTGTGGAGACCATACAGGAGTTTATAGCAGTGTTTAAATTAATATTCTATTTAGTTACCATGATGCATGTGAATATTTTATTAGATGGAAACACGTCCACTGTCATTAATATGAGCTTCTAACAGAACTGCATAAGGAAGTAGCTTTGATGTGGTTGTATGTGTCGGCCCTGTGATGGGCTGGTAAGCTATTTATGGTGTACCCCACCCTCGTCCAAGGTTGGCTGATATAGGCTCCAGCCTCCCCACAACCCTGGTAGAATTAATTGATTCAGCAAATGGGTAAATCACTGAATGAATGAATGTTCTGCATGGGGTATTCAGTAGTGGTTAGCCCTATTGCCTCACAGCAAGAAAGTCCTGGGTTCGAGCCCTGTGGTCAGCAAAGGATGTTTCTGTGTGGAATCTTCATGTTCTCACCTATGCATGTATCAGTCTTCTCTGGGTACTTTGGTTTCCTCCAACAGACCCAAGACATGCACATTAGACCAACTGACTACTTAAAATATCCATATTTATTTATACTAGAAATAAATAGGTGTAAGTGTGAGTGTGGATGGATGTTAATCGGCGGGAACAGGTTGTGCAGAGCGCTTGCGTCCCACTTGGGTAAAAACATACAGTGCAGCAGAAGCCACCCGATGAACCCGATGGTGCAGAACTGAATACAGATAGATGTTCTGCCTCAAGGTTTCCATCAATAATGCAAATGAATTATTAACAGATTTTGTATGTACAGATTCTATACCGTGAAAGATCACTTGTGTTTTCTTACTATTATATGGCAAGACAACTCAAAGTAGATTTTTTTGCATCTTCCACATGATGAGACATTAACATGAAAAATGCAAAATAAATAAATAAAGGTATATAAAACAACCTTCAAACTGTGTATCAAAGCAACCAGTGCATCAAGGCCACATACCACATACTGTAGGAGTGGGTAGCAGCAGGAGTGTTGTGTGTGTGTGTGTGTGTGTGTGTGTGTGTGTGTGTGTGTGTGTGTGTGTGTGTGTGTGTGTGTGTGTGTGTGGGCAGGAAAAGGGATGGGAAGGAAAAGGGAGGGAGGGGGGTGCTAATATTGTGTGCTTTGTGTTCATCCTCTCTGCATCTGCAGCCTTGTAGCAGCTGAGCCATGGCGTGACCCAATATCCACACATGTTTGCCCTGAAGACATTTCTGCTTCCTCTCCCTGCCTCTGTGAGAACCATCAAGCTACCAAAACTCTCCCATCTTATTCTTTCTTTCTTTTTTTCCCCAGAGGTTAAATACGATAAATGCATTCTGATTACTCCTGTTATACCTTTCATCCTTCCTTCACGAAACTAAATGTGAAAAGCCTGTTAGATGGTTGCATAATGTGTTACTGCCTCAGCCAAATCATGAATCCTAAAGTGGTCTGATATTCTGGCTTAGAGTCAAGTCATGTTCAAATGATCAATGTGGCTGTCTATCATAATAGTAAGCTCAATCATATGGTATGTAATCAGGCATGTATTTATTTAAAGCGGTATTAGGGCGTCTTTCCCACACTGATGACTTTTTTAATGGTAAAGCACGATTTATTAGTGTTTAAAAAAATTGTAGCAATTCTTTCAAGGTCATTGACCTGTACGATCTGGAAAGATGTTCATAATGTGATATGTAATAATATGACGGTTGTGCGACAGTGCTTAGACAGTGTACCGAATCACTATGATAAATTGATGACAGACATCAATACGATCTTCATTTAAAAAAAATAAAGATTCTCTTGGTCACATGACCAAAATGCTGTTTCATCTTCATCATCTTCATCTTCCTCCGGGGTCGGGTTGCGGTTTCAGTGTTTCTAATGATGTAATACATATATAAAATCCACTGAAATCACATTTTGAGGTTGCTTTTGCATTTCCTGCATTACACAGATATACACTCATTTGCTTTGCTATATTCAGTGTCAGTGCTCAGCTTCCCACCAATAAATCACTACAGAAATTCATGAAAAAAGAGTCTCTTATTATCCATGCCCTTTCTTAGACAGAGCTTCATTTCAGCTTTTCAAACATCTCCCTGCTTCCCCGAGGCTTGAGTTATAGAGTGGAGGTGGACAGAACTTCTAACTTCAGTCAGAAACTAAGGGTTGGATTGAGATGCATTTCCAAAACACATCCCACAGGTGAATGAATCACAATCAACAGTAAGGATTCAGTGAACACAGTCTACAGCACACAAGATAAACATATTCCCTCCAGGCTATGAAAAGTGGGAAAAAAACCTCTATACATACTCTTTAAAAACATTAAAGAAGCCGTGGGAAGACACGTCACTTTATTTCTCCTCTCTAATCTCATCAGCTCACAACTGAAGCCACAGTTTTGTTATTTGTAACACAGTAACACAAACCAGACGTCTGAGTCCATTGTTATCAGTCAATAACAGAGAAGAGTTTTCATCAGCAGCTACCAGCTACACAATAACACAGAGAGCAAGAATCATTTGAAGAAATGAAATTATACCAAACAGTAACCTACATTAAGAACAGCACATTGGCGTAGTGATGAACATGTCTGCCTCATAGCAACAAGGTCCTGGGTTCGAGTCCCGGGTTCGGCGGGGGGTTCTGTGAGTAGTTCCCATGTTCTTCTTGTGCTTGCATGGGTTTCCCCTGCGTACCGTGGTTTTCTTCCACAGTCCAAAGAAAATTAGGCACGTTAGGCTAACTGGCTGTTCCAAATTGTGCCTATGTGTGAGACTGAGTGTGAATGGTTGCGTGTGTGTTGACTCTGCGATAGTCTGGTGAGCTGTTCAGGGTGTACCCTGCCTTTGCACGATGTTGGGTGCGATAGCAACAGCCTCCCTGCGTCTCTAGTATGATTAAACAGTTTGACAAATTTTTGGAGTGAGAAACTTGCAATATATCAGAATTAACAAATTGCAAAATAATTTAAAGAGGGGATATGATGCTTTTCCCACTTTATTTTAACCAAAAATATTGTTTGGGTGAGATAGTCATGTCAGATGAGGCCAGAGTATCAAATATCGAGGTTAATGGATGTTTAGGTTTCCCCCTGAGGCTGGTTTAGCTGGGTGTAAATGCAAATGCTCCCCCCATTCACAACAGTATTTGCCACAGATCGCACTAAGCATGAACCTTTTAGGCAGCCAATCAGTGCAGAGTATGGACAGAGAGCAGAAAGTCCATAAATGGGAGGAGGAAGCCAAATAAACTGTCCTTCATGCGCACACAAAATTAGTGTTTTAGGGTGACATACATGGGGAAGTAGCTTCCTGAAGAACTGTGGAGCTTGTTTGGATTAGGAATCGTACTTTGATGCTCCACTGGTGTCTGAAATTAAAAATAAAGGTCTGAAAATGGGGATAATATCTGGTCCTTAAATACATAATAAAAACTTGCCTTTAAGTCAGACATGCAAACCTTTCCCCTGCATGCTTTAAGCATTAACCAAACTCTTTACGACATTGCACCTTGCCCCTAGATGGAGTGTGAGTGTGAATGGTTGTGTGTGTGTGTGTTGGCCCTACAGTGGTCTGGCGAGCTGTTCAGGAAGCACTTCACTTTTGCCCGCATGGCTGTTTTGTTGTTTCCCCTGAGATCCTATTCACAATGCACTTCCTACAGTCTCAAGCATATACACCATGCATCTTACTGAGAACGAAAAAAGCAGCAGAACCTTATATTCATATCTGCACTCATTCTGCATAATGGAATATGGATTCAGTTACATCCCTACACACTATATTCTTTTCGCACTGTGTATAGACGACTGCATTTTCCCATGAGTCCTGCATATTGTATGATTTTTTGTTATTTATTCATTTGCTTGTTGGTTGGTTGGTTTATTTATTACCTCGGCCAAGGAGGTTATGTTTTCACCGGCGTTGGTTTGTTTTTTTGTTTGTTTGTTTGTCTGTCTGATAGCAATATTACTCAAATACTTATGAACTGATTTTGATGAAATTTTCAGGATGAGCCAGAAATGATACAAGAAACAAGTGATTCAATTCTGGCAGTGATCCAGATTATTGTCTGGATGCAGGGAAATTTTAAAGACTTCTTAGTGCGGATGATGTAGTCATCCGAATTACTGTGTTGGGACCATACCGAAGAATCACTTTCAGGCTTGCGTGGTGTAGCCTCATTCCTTTACCTTTCTGTACAACTTTTAGGCCAATTATCGCAAAAATAATCCATTCATATATTATTTTATATATTACATAAAAAAAGAATGAAAAAAGAGAAAATGTTCAGTAAACTCACTCACTCGTTTGCCAAAATGCTTAATCCTATTAGCGTCGCAGGCAGGCTGGAGCCTAGCTCAGCCAGAACTGTTCACACTCTCACCTAGGGGCAATTTGGAAGAGACAGTTAGCTTAATGTAGCTGGGACGGTGGCGTCGTGGTTAGCACGTCCACCTCACAGCAAGAAGGTCCTGGGTTCTTGGGTGTTTCCGTGTGGCGTTTGCTGGTTCTCCCCATGCTTGTGTGGGTTTCCTCTGTGCACTCTGGTTTTCTCCCACAGTCCAAGGACATCCACATTAGGCTTATTGGCTGTGATGAACTGCTCTTAGGTGTGAATGGTTGTGTGTTTGTTGCCCTGCGATGGTTTGGTGAGCTGTTCAGGATGCACCCTGCTTTCACCCAGAGATGGCTGAGATAGGCTCCAGCCTCCCCATGGCCCTAATAGGATTAAGTGTTTCAGCAAACGAGTGAGTGATATGAACTAGCCTAATGTACATGGGATAAAACCGGAGTACCTGGAGGAAACCCGTGCAAGAATAGGGACAAAGTGCAAATTCCACACAGAAAAACCCAGAACCTTCTGGCTGTGAGGTGCTTGTACTAACCACTACTGTGCAACCCAACCATCATATCAGGGGATAGTCTCTAACTATTCACTTCAGTCTTTTTTCCTCATGCAGCAGGATTCCTTCATGAACAATCTCATCTTCTGACCCAAAATTAAGATGAGGGCAAGGCAGTTAAAAGAATCTTTGTTGTCGTCTATTGTTCTTTGGCTTGTCATATAAAAACAGCAGTCTGCAGAAATGGCTGCAGCCAAATAACCATCTGCTGGCTGGGTGTTTAAGAACCTGGAGGAGCCAATAAAAAAAGTGGACTGCACATGTAAAATCTTGGCAGAAGGGACACACGCCATTAGCTTAATGACAGAATGAAGGATGAGAGACTTTGTGCAGGCGGAGGGTTGAGATTAAAGAGCCTAGGACTGTAAGTTTGCTTTTAACAGAATAATAAATAGCACAGGAAAAATTGAATTAAAAAAAACAAAACAAAAAAAAAAAACAAAAAGATAAAAAAATAAAGGATGCACTGAGCTCTATATTTTTGGTGCTTCTGGTAGGAGGAAGATGGAAGACTGAGGAAGGTCAGTCGTAGCTTTTAATTCGCTTGTAGCTATCAGAAAGGAATGTCCCGCTCTTCCTGTAGTCTTTTCATGTTGGCTCAGCTGCTTTGAACTACTGTGTTAAATGTACCTGCAACCTCAGAGAAGTAATTAGAGTTGTTTTCTCTTCTACTTATTTCTTCAACCCACTTCAAAGAAACAAAGTCCTTTGGTCTTACAAATAAATAAATAAATAAATAAGTTGGTAAATAAACAAATCCTCAAATACAGAAATCCTGCCTGCAGGATTTTCATAAGTACACTATATGGCTGCCAGTCACTTATTCAATTAAATTGTATGGCTTAGAAAAATGTATAATTTTCAGATGTCTGACTAAAGGGATATGACTTACTAAATCAACCAACAAAACAAAAGTAGTGCTGGAATTTATTTCTTGATTTACAGCCTGTAAAAGACACCATGTGATAAATAACAGAACGGATGTTCCATATAGGGGCAGAGGTGGCCTGGTGGTAGGGTGCTGGATTACAACCACTAACACTCACACCTAGAAGCAATTTGGAACAGCCATTTAGCCTAATGTGCACGTCTTTGGATTGTTGCAGGAAGCCAGAGTACCTTGAGGAACCTGGGAGAACATGTAAACCTCATAGAAACGCCCTCGCTGAGCCCAGGACTTGAACCCAGGACCTGGGATCTGAAAGTACAAAGCTGAGCTCTGATCAAGTCTTCGAAGAAAGTTGGTTAGTGATGTGCTGCTATGTTTTGTGTAAAACAGATAGTGGATGTGGTAGGTGTGTTTAGCAGGCTAGACAATGACAGATCCCCTGAGCATCCCTGAGAATGGACTAGAGTTGGCAAAATGACCCGAGCAGACTTTGTTTACAAACAGAATTCGTCTTTTCTGTGTTGTGATCACTTTGATCCGGCTTTGATCCACCCTTGCAGTGCTATACAGCAGGCGATGACGAAGACAAAAAGATGGGAATTGGCAGAAGGTGTCGAATCTCTTCTGGTTAAGGGCGGGGCTTAGACTATTACAGTTGGTAATTATTAATTAAACAATTTAATATAAAATAAAAAATAAAAAACAAAAAATTATTATTTTACATAAACAGTGAAATTTTGTAAAATGTTTTCTTCAAAGTTAAACTGTTTTAGCTGGATCTTCAACTCAAGCAAAAGTATCCACAAATTTTATTATTAATAGTAATGACAACGAACAAAGAAATAAACTTATCCCAGATCAGAATGTAAAAATAATAATTAACTTTAACAAATTAAAGATTATAAAATCAAACACAGACATTTTTTGAATTTCTTTGGACCATTCTCCATGTAAACACCCCCCCCCCCCCCCCCACCCCCCCCCCCCCCCCCCCCCCCCCCCCCCCCCCCCCCCCCCCCCACGAGGTCCAGACAAACTGCTGACATCCTACTATACCAACCTTATTGCCATGTTATTGTCAGGTGGCAGGAAGGGACGCTAGTGCAGGTAAACGTAGCTTTATTTAGCAGCAGTTACAGTAAGCATAGTGTATCCTGCTGAATTAGCTTTTCCGATGACATTGGATTATAGTTTTAAGGACAATAACTCTGGTGAAAATCACCCAATCACCATCATATGTTAATGTGCATATTCTTTGCACATATCCAACATGTCTGCCAAGTTTTAAAAAAGTCCAAGAAAGGTTGTAGGAGTTGAGTTCAGAAGGAAGACGCCTAGAAACATGGTGAAGCTCACTATCTCAAGAAGCTCATTATCTCAAATCTCAACCATCTGATCACTGTGATATGAGAATAAATTTATCCTTAGTACGTGTCTGCCGAGTTTGAAGGAGGAAAGCTGTAGGAGGAGTTGATGTCAGAATATTCTGCGATGGGCAGACGGATGGATGGACAGCACCATGACATAATCCCCCTTCAGGCTCTCACCTGGCAGGAAATACAAAACTGGCAAACAGATTGTAAGACCTACTGAGTAACAAAAACTAGCCAATGGCCAACTGATAAAAAAAACCAGCCAGTGATCAGATGATCAATAACCAGGCAGTGATCAGTTGGTACAAAGCTCAGCCAAAGCAACAGCGCAGACAAGGAAAAACAATAATCAGAACAGAAAACCAGAAACCAGATTCTTTGTGTCAAAATAACAAAATACAACGATATCAACAAAGAAACAAAATCTATACTTTGCAGTGAGATCGTGGTTGAGGAAGACCTTAAATACTGCGACTGGGATTGTGTAAAGGTGTGTGTACATATAATGACAGTGATGGAATGTAACAGAGACTATGTGTTAGGAGTTGTAGTTTCTAGGCTGTGTTATTTTGTTTTAGTGTGACACACTCTGGGGTTGATATGACAGTTAGTTCTGACAGAGCAAATGCTTCACTGAATTTTATTGGATATTTTTATTTTTTACCGTCCAAAATGATTACAGTCTTGATCTGTATATGATTATTCTTTTTTTTGTTGTTGTTGTGAATAAAAGTCATTGTGAAGTGAAAATATCAGAAGCAAACATATGCCTTTCAAGTCGTTCGGGTCTTTTTCACGAGTCGGATTTCATTATTGTTTGGACTTTTGTGTCACTGTAACACAAGAGGTCATCTTGAAGAACATTTAGGAAATTAGAATACATACTTCAGATAATCCATATATGTTGGCTGGTCTGGGATCGTCATTCATTCATTCATTTTCTGAAGCGCTTATTCCTAATTAGGGTCGCAGGGAGGCTGGCGCCCATCTCAGCCGACTCTGGGCGAGGGCAGAGTACACCCTGGACAGCTCGGTCTGGGATTGTGATATTATTATTACTAAAATAACAATATGATTGAATTGAGATACACAGGTGATATTTTGCAACAGAAAGCTGCAGCGAGTGGGTGGAGTACCCAGTGGAAACCCATGCGCGGGGGGCATGTTTGTGTGCGTGTTGGCCCTGTGATGGTGTGATGAGCTGTTCAGGGTGTACCCTGCCTTTGCCAAGTGTTGGCTGAGATAGGTGCCAACCTCCTTGCCACCCTAACAGCATTAAGTGGTTAAGTAAGAGAGTCAGTGAGTGAGTGAGATTATTTACTATAGGTTTGCAAAGTGGTTTGGTATCCAGGGGTTCAGTATATTGATTTAGTTTGAAACCAAGCAATTTTACAAGCCATGAAAGAAGCTCGATGGGTTTGGAGCTAAAGTAGATGGAGATCGCATATGATTATAGGATGAAAAAAATTTGCACACAGTTTATCTTTAAATATCTGCCTAGTTCCAGACTTAAGACGTTTTTTGACACAGTGAAAGGACGTGCCACTGGAGGAAGTGTTTTATTCCTGGAAATTGCCTGAAGGAAGAAAACTGCTGAAGTCAACAACATTTCCTAGGTACATTTCAAGGCTTTCTCAACAAGATCAAATCCACTGCCCAGTCATGAAAGGATGGTACAGTCGAAAATTTGACAGTAATGGATAAAATAATAAATTAGAGGCAAACGCATACATAATTTTGGGTTATAACGCAGCACATCACTTAGTTACTTCATATGTTCACTGCAAACATTAAATGTGCCTGTGATGACGTTGGCAAATCGGAAGTCTGTAGCTTTTGCAAGAACCAAATTCAATTTTCATGGCTTCACGAAGTCAAGAACGTTTGCATGGGTTTCCTCTGAGTGCTCCGGTTTGAGTGTGAATGTTTGTGTGTGTTCCGGCCCTTCAATGGCCTGGTTAGCTGTTTGAGGTATGCCCTGCTTTCACCCAGTGTCGTCTGGAATGGACAACAGCTCCCCTGTGACCCTATTATTAGAATTGAGTGGCTTAGTGAGTGAGTAAATTATTTTAGGGTAGCACGGTGGTGTAGTTGTTAGCACATCTGCCTCACAGCAAGAAGGTCCTGGGTTTGAGTCCTGGGCTTGGCGAAGGTGTTTCTGTGTGGAGTTTGCATTTTCTCTCTGTGCGTCTGTGGGTTTCCTCCAGGTAATCTGGTTTCCTCCCAAAGTCCAAAGACATGCACATTAAGCTAATTGGCTGTTCCAAATTGCCCCTAGTTGTGAGTGTGTTTATATTGTTGCATGAGTGTTGCACCGAATTGTATTTGTTAGCTGTTCAGGATGTTGGCTGAGATAGACTCCAGCCTCCCCACGCCCCTAAAAAGAATAAGCGGTTTCGCAAATGAGTGAGTCCATGGGAGTCTATTCACATTCACACTCACAACTAGGGGCAACTTGGAACAGCCACTCAGCCAAATGTGCATGTCTTTGGACTGTGAGAGGAAACCGGAGCACTCAGAGGAAACCCGTGCAAACGTGGGGAGAACATGTGAACTCCACACAGAAAACCCCAAACTGGGAGTCAAACCCAGGCCCTTCTTGCTGTGAGGCGGGCGTGCTGACCACAATGCTACTGTGCCGCCATTTTCAGAGCTGTGATAAGAACTCATGCAACATAAATGCATTACAATGGTTATTTGAGGAGTCCACTTGCAAAACCTGATAAGTTGGTCAGTTTTATAGACATAGAAATTATTTGACAGAGATTTGCTTCTTCTGCTACAATTTATAACACGAGTTAGCGGGTTTTGAAAGTGGAGCTAACGGAAATAACTCATCGTTTTTCAAGTGGACTCCTCATATATGGGAAACTATCACCAGAGGGTTCCCATGTGTACACGTACGCCGGAGAGACGAGCGCACACTATGGGTTCTTCTTGACCTTCACATGAGAAGGTCGGAGTAAGGGTAAAACAGAGGCATGCCTCAGTAACGCCACATTCTCGTCTTGAGCTCAATACACACTTCAGCATCACTGTCTGACAGTTTGATGTAAAAACAGTAGCTCACACTGAAATATACAGTATGTTCTGGCCTTTCATATATACATTTTCTAGTTCTCTGTTTGCTGAGTTGATATTTTTATGGAATTATTAAATTACTTTAAAGTAGCTGAAAGAACAGCAGAGGTCTGCCGGCTCAGCTTAGCCTTCAAAATGTGGACAGAATTTCTTTACAAGGAAGCAATTTAACAAAAATATGGTATTTTTTTTACTTGGGTGGCTGGTTAGTACATCTACCTCAAAGCACGAAGGTATTGGGTTCAAGTCCTGTCTTTGGGTGTTTCTGTGTGGAGTTTGCATGTTCTCCCTGTGCTTATGTAGGTTTCCTCCCACAATCCAACGATATGCACATTAGGCTAATTGGCTTTTCCAAGTTGCCCGTGTGTGAGTGTTAATGTGAATGGTTGTGTGTGTTGTTCCTGCAATTATCTGGTGAGCTGCTCGCCTTTGTCCAGTGTTGGTTGAGATAGGTGCCAGCCTCCCTGCGTCCATAGATCACCTAATGAGTGAGTTTGACAACTTGAAATACTAAATATATA
>JAOUQZ010000049.1:1523818-1535866 GCA_028564935.1 Neosilurus hyrtlii | reverse complement strand
CCCACACTGTGATGAATAGTTAGACCACACACACACACACACACACACACACACACACACACACACACACACACACACACATACCCATATTCACATTCATATACACAAATGCGTGGTGGTGGGGAGTGAGCTGCACCTTCCCTTCCTCCTCCTTCATGGCTGAAATGACCCCAATGTAAGTGGCAGCTCACTGCTCCGAGTGTTTGTGTGCTCACTGTTTACTGTGTGTGTGTGTTTGTGTGTGTGTGTGTGTGTGTGTGTGTGTGTGTTGGTGTGTGTGTGTTTGTGTGTGTGTGTGTGTGTTAAAAGCAGAGGCAATAATTTTCCTTGTGGGATTAATACAGTATAGCCAGCTAGCCAGCTAAACAAACAAGCAAACAAACAAACAAACAAACAAATAAATAAATAGCTAAATATATAAATAAATAAATATTAATATTAATATTAATAATAATACATATTTAGGAGCAATTTTGAACAGCTAATTTGACTAATGTGCATGTCTTGTGGCTGTGGGAGGAAACCAGAGTACCCTTTCTGAATTTTTGAATGACTGACTGATATTCTGCTTCTCCAAAGCTTTTACTCCCTCAAAGTCTGACCTTTCCATGCAAAAATAAATAAATAAATAAATGACAATAAATGAAAATAAAACGACAACAACAAAAAAAATCTCAACTGAATATTTGCTCTAGGATTTTTTTTTTCCATCCTAACAAAACAAACGTACATATTTACTGCATGTTCACTTTCCATTCCGATGCATTTTGAACCACATCATGGTCTCATACGGCATTAAGCCAGTGAGTGAAGTCACTGTGAAAGATTAGTCACTGTCATGGAGCTGCACTGCTGCTAAGCCCCAACAGGAAGATCTGAGAGGTTCAATGCAAATCAGGTTTGTCCTGAATAGTTTGTGCTTACTGCAGTACACAGGAGCATGCATGTTCAGAATCAAATAAATCATCCGTCTTGCATTAAAGGATCGGGCATTTATTACGGATTGGGGAATTCTGGGTAGTTGTTTAAATCATTTAGAAAGTAGACTGGATTGTTTTTGAGAAACATTTCACCATTATGAAAAGAACTAGCTATGAGATTACTTCTAGTTTTCACTAGAGTAAATGCTTCCATACAGATAATAACAATTTATATAGAGAATGATTCTCTCACGTTTTCCCTGTGCTTGGGTGGGTTTCCTCCGGGTACTCTGGTTTCTTTCCACAGTCCACAAACATGCACATTAGGCTAACTGGCTGTTTCAAATTACCCCAGGAAGTGGGTGTGAATAGTCTATGGGTGTTAAAATGGTCTTTTAAGTCAGCCTCCCCGCGAGCCTAGTAGTGTTAAAGAGTAGCGGCACTGATCATCCTTACAGCAAAATCTTTGCTTAATGTAATATGTTTAAGCGGTACACAACTTATTTTAACATAAATGACTGGGTAAAAAAAACTGGGTAATTTTATTACTGAACAAATGCAGAACAACCATTTTTCCCCGGAAGTGGCGTGAACTCGTTGGGACGGGACGTCCAGTGCAAGTAAACAAGCAGTGAGCAACATTTTAGGTGATCAAACTCCCCGCATGCTAAAGTCTCTTACCTCTTACTGGTTCCTTGTGGCGAGGCGCTGCTCCAGTCCGTCATCATGCTTTGACTTTTTATGAAGGAATTCTGTATGAACAGCGTCGGGTTTTAGACATAAAAGCTTGGGCTTCATACCAAGTAGTTCTATCTGGAGGTCGCACTGATAGCAGGTCGGGTTGAAGTGGTCTTCACAGAATACGGAATCGTCTCCAGAAAAGAAACGTTATCAGAGTACAGCCTGTTCTAATGTTATCTTAAGTTTTCTGCGATTTCCTTGTACTTTGTGCAGCCTGATGCTTTGCACGCCGCCATTTTCCTGGCGACACACAGCTCAGCACTGGCCGGTAATGTGTTATCTTAGACTGGTGTCTGCTGCACCACAGTAGTGGTTAGCACGTCTGCCTCACAGCAACAAGGTTTTGGGTTTGAGTCCCAGGCTCAACAAGGGCATTTCTGTGTGGAGTTTGCATGTTGTCCTCGTGTTTGCGTGGGGTTCCACAGGGTACTCCTGTTTACTTCAGTGCAAACACATGAACATTAGGCTAACTGGCTGTTCCAAATTGTGGGTGTGAATGGTTGTGTGTTTGTGTTGGCCCTGGAATGGACTGGTGAGCTGTTCAGGGTGTACCCCTCCTTCACCCAGAGTTGGCTGCGATAGGCTCCAGCCTCCCTGCAACCCCAGTAGGAGTCAGTGGTTTGGTAAATGAGTGAGTGAGAATATCTAACCTGAGCACATGGGAATTTTCATAGTTTGAATTGTTATGCAATAGTGTTCAACCCAAAAGCTAAAACCTAACAATAGTGATTATACACAGCTAATAATCTGCTCATCTCACTTATGATGCAAGTGAGATCTTAGTATTAACCATTGATATCGTTTTTTATTGTTATGTCTCTTCGCTTGTGTGAATACGGCGAATGCAAAATACTGTGTGCTTGAAGCCATTCGAATGATTCCATAAAGGCCATTTTTCATATAATTTCTATATGTTTGTTTACTTGCAGTGCAGTTGTTGTGAATAGAATGGCACATACTCGAGAGTTTAATTCACAGCTAAAGAAAAAATAGATTGAGGCAGGCCAGAAGAGATCTATAATTGGAATCTGTTCACTTCAGACACAAATCTTTGCTGGTCCTCAGCACCACTACTTGTCTTGGCTTATGGGAAAATATCTGCAAGGACACATTTGTTCAATAAATATCTCTCAATGCCTTTCATGCCACATTATTTACAAAGTCAGTGATGCTCCCAAGTTCTCACAAGATTGGTCATATACCAGAATTTATTACCAATATTATATGACGGCATGTGTGTATATATATATATATATATATATATATATGTTAGTGTTTAATGTAGAGAAATGAAACAGAGTTTAGTGTAACTTGTTAGGAAATGTGCTGTGATAGACGCCGGTATGATTATTCATTTATTCAATCATTTATTTTCTAATCCGCTTAATCCTAATTAGCGTCGCGGGGAGGCTGGAGCCCATCTCAGCCGACTCTGGGTGAGGGACCCTGGACAGCTTGCGAGGCCATCGCAGGGCCAACACACTTACACAACCATTCACACTCGCTCTCACACCTAGGGGCAATTTGGAACAGCTAATTAGCCTTCTGTGCATGTTTTTGGATTGTGGGAGGAAACCGGAGTACCCAGAAGAAACCCACGCAAGCATCGGTAAAGCATGCAAACTTCACACAGGAACGCCCTTGCCAACCCGAAACCCAAACCCAGGAATTTCTTGCTGTGATACGTACGTTCTAACTACTTCCTCTGGGTACTCTGGTTTCCTCTTACAGTCCAAAGACATGCATATATGAGGCTAATGGGCTGCTCCAAATCGCACCTAGGTGTGAGTGTGAGTGTGTGAAGCGCTGGTCTGGTGAGGTGTTCAGGTTGTACCCCGGGTTTGCCCAGTGTCGGTTGAGATAGGCACCGATCTCCGTAATAGGAATAATTGGCTCAGCGAATGAGTGCGGTTAAATGTTTTTGTCGTGTAAGATTTAGTAGCTTATTGCTTAGAAAAGATTCTCATAAAATTTAAATTGGTTAACGACCCCATCAATATTCGGGGTCATAAACATAACACAGGACTCCCATTAATACAAGACAATGGAGACCTTATTCTTTTTTTTTTACCACAAACCAGCATGGAAGCCACAGCAGCTGGAATTAACCATTAAAAAATGTAAATTTTTCTATTAAATACAGATAGCTGATATTGTCTGTATAATTATTTCCCCCTTGAGTCCTGTGTGGATACTGACCGCTCCTGGAAAAACGCAAATACAACAGAGAGGTGTGAGGGAAGGAATACAGAGTTTATCATACATCATCAGCATGCTGACAGAAACCACCACTGACATTTATATGGACCAGAGAAGTGAACGAGGGGAAAAAAATACAAAAGAATGGAGACGTCAGCACAGAATGAACAGCTTGGTAATCTGACAGGATCTGAAGCCTTTTGGGAGATCAGTGAGATTCTTCTTGATTAATATTCCAGAGCTGATGGGAGAGAGTGAGGAAATGGGGAGGGGTTAAAAAGAGGAGGAGGAGGAGGAGGAGGACCCGAATGGTTAGATGGAGCTGGAAGAGTAAGAGAGAGAGAGAGAGAGAGAGGAGTGAGCCATGGGGGAGAGAGAGGACTTGATCCTCTAACGGTGATGTACCAGACTCAGGCTGAATGTAAAGTCATGATGTAATTCCTTAGATTCAAAGACAAAAATGTTCTGTAGTGGCGACATGGTGGCGCAGTGGTGGGCATGTCCGCCTCACAGCAAGAGGTTTCCAGGTTCGAATCCCGGGCTCATGCATTTCTGTGTGGAATTTGCATGTTCTCCCCATGCTTGTGTGGGTTTCCTTCAGGTGCTCTGGTTTCCTCCCACAATCCAAAAACATTTAACTGTTCCAAACTGCCCCTAGGTGTGAGTGTGAGTGTGAGTGTGAATGGTAGTGTGTATTGGCCCTACGGTGGCCTGGTGAGCTGTCCAGGGTCCCTCACCCAGAGTCGGCTGAGATGGGCGCCAGCCTCCCCGTGACCCTAATTAGGATTAAGTGGCTTAGAAAATGAATGAATGAATAAATGAATGATCATACCGGCGTCTATCACAGCACATTTCCTAACAAGTTACTAACATGCACATCATGCTACTTGTCTGTTCCAAATTGCCCCCTGGGTTGGATGTGAGTGTGAATGGTTGTGTGTTATTTTTGTGATAGTGTGGTGAGCTGTTCAGGGAGTACCCCGTCTTCAACCAGAGTTACCCACGACCCCAGTGGGATTAAGCGGCTTGGCAGAGGAGTGAGTGAATTGAGCAGTTAGCCTTATGTGCATGTTTTTGGACTGCAGAAGAAAATCCCTCAAGCACTGGAGGAACTCGCAAACCATGTAGAAACATCCTCGCTGAGCCTGGAACTTCAACTCAGGACTGTGAGGCAGACATGCTAATCACTACGGATGTGAATCCAACAACAGCTCATGATTCAATTCGATTCTGATTTTTGGGGTGACGAATCGAATCAGAATTGATTCTTGATTCAAACCGATGTTTGATTCATAACCATTACAAACAAAGGGAGCTGATTTCACGAGTAACTACATTCTTCTATAAGCTGGAACATCTCTTCTATAAGAAAGAAAGAAATGATATTACTACACAGCTGGTTCTGTAGATGTACTGATCCGCTTTGCTCGTTCAGAGTCGGTTGGGAGTTGAAGTGATGGAATGTGTGTTAGTCAGGAGTTGTTCATACTGCTGCTCCGGTTCTTTTAGCTCCGGGTGATGGTGTATGATGTGGGCTCGGGAATGTGAAGTGTTCCCGAAATACTTGACTTTTATTTTGCAGATTTTGCACACGACATGTCAAGCTCCTTCTTACCCGGAAAATCCGAAGTGCAGCATTTTCCTGTGAATCGATTTTTTTCTGGCACCCCTACTAACCACTACTGCTAGATGCCACATACACCATTATAACCCCATTGTGACTGAGAGTGAGTAAGTGAAAGAGTGAGTGAGTGTGTCTGCAGTGAGGTAAAAGACGCTACCTATGCAGAACCATGGTTCAGTTCTCAAGAAACCTAAAAGGACATCAGAAAATCAGTTAATAAAAATTAAGAGCCCAAACTGTTTGGATGTTTATATAGTAATAAAACCTGAACAAAAACAAGTGCTCCTGGCACAATAGTGAAAGTGACAGCTGCACACCGGTTACTTATGAGGAAATTGTGATGCTGCTGCTGATGTTCAAGGCAGAAAAAAAATCTGCGCCAGTATCTGCTTGGCCTGCACTACGTGTCTGGCTTAACAATAGCCACATGAAAAGCATTGCAATCAATATTTCTTCCACTAATTGAAGGGCTTTTTATCTGAACCAGTCTCAGTGGGCCGTGGTGTGGAAGAAGAGATGGCTGAGGGGGGGATTGCTTCGAACAGCTGCTCCATATTCAGTCTGCTAGCGTATGCTTATTTTCTTTAGAAAGTTCTGGCAGCTTCGGGAAAGTGCCAATGGACCCTTATCAGTATGGAAAATAGATGGATGCCTTAAATTCCTTGGCCCAGGACTCAAAGGATCTGTCTAGGAAGTTTTATTTTTGAAGACTCTTAGACTTATTTAAACTTCATTTATCAATTTTAAATAAATTCCTATCAGCAAAATGATCAGCAACAGACTTTATAGTTGCTTAAGGTCAGAGTGATGGGTGGTATTAGAATTCATACATGTTTGTAAAGAGGTTTTTGTATAAAATGTAATGAAATAAGTTGATGAAAATCCTCGTAAGTTGGCATGAGGCCATGACATGATGTCATCATTTAGAAATGAAAGAGGCAGCAGTTTTACATCATAATATTCTGTACCCACACTGGCTGTAAACATTCATTCTACGAAATGTAGGTCCATTAAGTTCTACATACAGATGTTGCTGTCTAAGGACTCAGTGTCCATTGTAATGAGAGCCAGCATTAATTAGGACGTCTTGCTTTGTGTCCACAAGCACATGTAGGCTTTATCCAGTAAAACCAAACATTCAATCAGTCAACAAAAGGTAGGCAACAAAAAGGTGACCAGATGCTTCCTGATTGTATCAGGCTTTTCCCCCCAACCAACAAAACAAACAAACAAACAAACAAACAAACAAACAAACAAACAAATAAATAATCAAATTGGTTTAACCTTAACTGAAGATCTTGACCACATGATTGCTGATAGTTTCATGAATTATTATAATACATAATTTATAATAAAGTGATTGGTGAGTGTATGCTAACTTATCATTTTCAAATTATACACACACACACACACACACACACACATATATTCATATATATATATATATTTTTTTCAATTATATATAGAATAATAGAAATTCTGGTGGATGAATTTCTGCCGACTTATTTTTAAAATGATGTATACATATATACAATTTCCTTTTTACTTTAAAATTTAACATTTACTATAAAAACTTTCAGCAATTTATTCTCTTACTTATTACATGATATTTGAATATTAGTATATAATTATTATTATTTTGGGAGTTTTTCTTATTTCTGTATAAGAAGTGAGTGTGTAAGTAACTTTCACTGAGCAGATTCATTTCCAGTTCAGAGAAGTGTTTCTACTTTCTACTCCAAGTGTCTCTAGTGTTTCCTATCTGGAAAAATTCATCATTACAATTACAATCTGCCAAAAGGCAAGAACAAATGTCCCTTAAAAGCAATAGGAGATGACATTCTGATTGGCTTGTTACAATCAAAACACTCCCATGAATAATTAAAAGAACAATTTTGAACCACGTGCCTGGCTCTGCAGCCCTTTTTTTTCACCATCAAGCCAGCAAATGTGGATTCGGGCTTGACTTAAATACACTTGTGCCAGTGGCGTCAGATCGTGTGCACGAATGGTTAAAATATGGCACTAAAACCTTACTTATTATTTTAACTTGCTTAATTTATATAGAGCTGTTGTGTGCATTTTGTACATTCTTTGGAATTTACATATGGCTCCATGCATGGCGTGCTCTGTCTAATATCAACAAAGGAACTAGATGCTGAGTGCAGCATATCAATGGGACTTTTTCCCAACTAGGAAAATATGGCTCTGGATCAAGTATAGAAGTAAAATTAAACCAGGGCTCCCCACACCTGCATCATGACCTAACTTAAATCAGTTTACTTTTAACATATCAGACCTGGATTATTTTACTTCGCAGACATCTTCAGGTGGTACCCTGCAACTGTGCAAAGTTTCATCATAATCCATCAAGCAGTTCAGGAGGAGTTAGGCTTACAGACAGAGCGACGGACAACGGACAGGCAGACAGGGCAGTTCCTGTATATTATCAATCCCCCCACACCTCAAACACACCCCCCCCCCCATCCCCAACCTTGTGCAGGGGTCATAATATATTTCTTGAAATTGTAACGCATTTGAATTCGCAGGTCATTCGATTAGTCAAACCTAGTTGAGCAAAAGGATGAATAATTCCACATTGGTGAATTAAAGCTCTCGGAGGAGCATTAATCTGCCCCTCTAGATTGGATCATCATCCCAGTTTGTGATGTGGCAAGACATGAATAATGCCAGAAACCATTTTTTTTCTCGAACCTTTCATCTACTCATTTATGTTCTTGTAGAAATGAACTGCTCATCAATGTTTAATTGCAAAAAGAAAACATTAAGTTTCCAGACTATGAGCTATGGGCCATTACTTATTCTTCCTCAATGACCTGTGCATGTGACGTGTACCTGTGCTGCAATGCTGATAGCTTGAGCTAATAGATCACTTTCTGTCCTCCATTCAGACTTGCACTAGAGCAGCAAAGCATCGGTAAAGAATAGTGAATGTCAACCTGGAGCCTCCCTTTTAATCACTGTAATAAAAACGAGAATCGTTCTTTTATATCGAAGAGTCGGGCATCACACTAGAACACAGTTTTGACACAATATTTAACTCTAGCTTGATAGATTTTAACGTATCACTACATTAAAAGGGGGCGGCACGGTGGTGTAGTGGTTGGCACGTTCGCCTCACACCAAGACGATCCTGCGTTCGAGTCCTGGGGTTATCAAGGACGTCTCTGTGTGGCGTATACATGATTTTTCATGCTTGCGTGGGTTTCCTCTGGGTACTCTGGTTTCCTCCCACAGTCCAAAGACATGCACATTAGGCTAAACAGGTATTCTAAATTGCCCCTATGGTTGCATGTGTGTTGGCCTTGCAATGGTCTGGCGGGCTGTTCAGGGTGTACCCCACCCACTCCCAGTGTCGTCCGCACAACCCTAATGAAACAAAGAGGTTTGGCAATGAGTGAGTGAGTATATTAAAAGTATAAGAACCTTTAAGGACCCAGTTGGGATCTAGACTACAGATGCTCATGATGACCATGAAAAATATTAGGTGCATACAGCAGTACTTAATGCATTAGTGCTAAAGAATAAAACCCAGTGGGTGCAGATTTATATTCCTATAGCAGCATGCCCTAAACTTTTTCTTAGTAATACAAAAATGTCTGACAACAATAACACTTTTTTATTTTGTTATGAGAATAGCATGTCACAAATGATCATGCATGAATAAATGAGTGGCTCAGTAGTTAAGCACATCCAGCAATAGCCATAAAAGCTCTGCATATCAAAAGCTCTGTGAGCAACGTTTGCGGAGGCCTTTTTTGGTTGTTATATGACCAGACACTGCTTTGATATTTGGGCAGCATTCACACCATCTAATCACAGCCTCTGACTGTCATGTCACACCAGAAGAAGACTCCGACCCTGTCAACATGCAGCGACGTCGGTTTATTTCTTACATTTTTCAAACCAGGACAAGATTATATGGTGGCACGGTGGAGTAGTGGTTAGCACGTCCACCTCACAGCATGAAGGTCCTTGATTCCTGGGCTCATGCATTTCTGTGGGGAATTTGCTGGAGCTTGCCTGGGTTTTCTCCCACAGTCCAAAAACATGCACAGTAAGCTAATTGGCTATTCAGAGAGAGGGGCGCCAGCCTCCCCGCGACCCTAATTAGGATTAAACAACTTAGAGAATGAATTAATATATATTTTTACAATTATTTATTTATTTTGCTACACTGTATTAATCCCATAAGGGAACTTATTGCCTCTGCATTTAACCCATCTGAAGGGAGCACACACACACACACACACACACACACACACACACACACACACACACACACACACACACTCGGAGCAGAGGGCTGCCACACATATTGTGGTGCCCGGAGAGCAGTTGGGGGTTCGGTGTGTTGCTCAAGGGCATTTCAGCCATGAAGGAGAAGGTGCAGCTCACCCCCCACCACCACACATTTTCCTGCTGGTTCGGGAATCGAACCAGCGACCTTTGGGTCCCAAAGCTGGTACTTTAAGTGTTAGGCTACGGCTGCCTCCATATTCATTCCTTCATCCCAAAAAATGACATAAGCAAACAACCTGAACTGCTACAAATGGTGCATGTGTGTAGATCTATATAGACCTTTTGAATTCAGTGGTGTGATGTCACACACTCACTGACATACTTTTTCCTTGACTGCCCAAAACTTTAAAAGCTTCATATGACTGCCGGGGGCCACCACAGACACAACCAAAGCGTGGTCTTTATTTAAAGCAATAACACAGCTGTTTAAACGGTTTTAGCCCAACCACAAAAATTATTGCATCTTTAAAGCTCTGAGTTACTTTAAAGAGATCATGAATTGAGTCGCAGTACCACCGAACTACCAGTGTTGGACACTTGAACAAGGCCCTTAACCCTCTTTATTCCAGGAACTTATTTATGGCTGATCCTGCACTCGGACCCGAGCTTCCTAATAAACTGAGATATACAAAGAAATGATTTCACTTGACTGTGATATACAGTGTTGGTAATAGGTAAAGAAGTCGTCCTCAGATGTACTGAATCTCGAAGTCACTAAGAAAATATAAAATGTATTTAAACTATATTATAATAAGTAATATGTATTTTATCAGCCTGTAAATACAGTTTAAATTAATGGTGGGATTTAGCCTGACATGTTGCATGAATACTGCTTGCACTCATATAATTTTGACCAGGATGTTGTAAAGTCTCTCTTTGGGTAAAATGCGACGTGAAGACTTGTAATGGAAGCCTATTTCTATAACAAAATTACAGCCTTAAATTAGCCCTGAAAAGCAGTGATGCGTGAAATGATATCCTGTGGCATGTTGCTGAGACCTGAGCACTTTTACATGAAAAACTAAATGTTTTGCTCTGTATAAATAACAGATTTATTTAAAAAAGATCACAATGAAACATTCGCAGATAAAAAACTAATTAGGCTGAATATGATGTAATGAAATAGACCTGAAATTACATTCATTCATGAATGGGTTTAGTGACTGAGTGGGTGAGTGAGTGAGTTAGTGGGTGAGTGAGTGAGTGAGTGAGTGAGTGGGTGAGTGAGTGAGTGAGTGGGTGAGTGAGTGGGTTAGTGGGTGAGTGAATGAGTGAGTGAGTGAGTGAGTGGGTGAGTGAGTGGGTTAGTGGGTGAGTGAGTGAGTGAGTGAGTGAATGGGTTAGTGAGTGAGTGAGTGGGTGAGTGAGTGAGTGAGTGGGTGAGTGAGTGAGTGAATGGGTGATTGAGTGAATGGGTGATTGAGTGGGTGAGTGAGTGAATGGGTGAGTGAGTGAGTGAATGGGTGAGTAGGTGAGTGGGTGAGTGAGTGGGTGAATGGGTGAGTGGGTGAGTGAGTGGGTTAGTGGGTGAGTGAGTGAGTGAATGGGTGAGTAGGTGAGTGGGTGAGTGAGTGGGTTAGTGGGTGAGTAGGTGAGTGAATGGGTGATTGAGTGTGTGAGTGAGTGAATGGGTGAGTGAGTGAGTGGGTGAGTGAGTGAGTGGGTGAGTGAGTGAGTGAGTGAATGGGTGAGTGAGTGGGTTAGTAGGTGAGTGAATGGGTGATTGAGTGAATGGGTGAGTGATCTTTTTACAGGCCATTCTATGTGATTTAAACTATATTTAAAATATTTTACTGTTATCACTCCCTCACTTATTCATTTTTTTGCCAACCCTACTGTGACCACTATGGCCACAGGGGGGTCACTATGCAAAGGCAGGATACACCCTCAACAGTTCAACCGACCCTTGCTAGGCCAACACACACACATCCACACCTGGGGGCAATTTGGAACTGCCAGTTAGCCTAACGTGCATGTCTTTGGACTGTAGGAGGAAACTGAAGAACCATACCACCATCGTTATCATGACGGTTAACAATTTTGGTGTTGAAATCCGGTTCTATTTTAAGTACATGAGTCTTTTAGACGTCACAGACATTTCTAAAACATGTCAGCTATTTTCTAAAAAAGAAAAGAAAAAAGATAATATATATATATGTGTGTGTGTCATGTCATTTTCTGAACCGCTTGATCCTAATTAGGGTCGCGGGGAGGCTGGCGCCCATCTCAGCCAACTCTGGG
>JAOUQZ010000049.1:1494345-1507911 GCA_028564935.1 Neosilurus hyrtlii | reverse complement strand
AAAGAGAGAGAGAGAGAGAGAGAGAGAGAGAGAGAGAGAGAGAGAGAGAGAGAGAGAGAGAGAATGAATAACCTAAATGCAAATAACAGAATAAAAAATAAATGAATAGAGAATAGAACACATATAATGGAGTACACAGGCGAGGGGGGTATGGAAAGGAAAGAAAAGGCTGAAGGAAGTTTGACAGGTTCTGAGAAGCATGCTGAGTCAGACAACTCTCAGTTTGTAATTTATAACCAGTCTGGCCTCACAGACCTGATCTGAGAGCAAATACCCCACAATACTGCAGTGACACAGCCACACCTCCCCATTCATTCATTCAGAGCGACTTACAATTATCATTTTTATACAACTGAGCAATCGAGGGTTAAGGGCGTTGCTCAAGGGCCCAGCTGTGGTGATAGTGGGGATTAAACCGCTGACCTTCGGATCAGTAACCCATCACCTTAACCAGTAATCCACCCCTGCCCTACACATGTGCTCCACACATTACCTTCGAAAACCCTATGAGTCATCAAGACCCAGCATGACTTTACAGTTAACAGCACATTTAATAATGTTGTAGTACGGCGAGATTGTGGAAAAATGTTGTGCATGCACGTATGCTTAGTTCTCCGTGTGTCGCAGGGTACAACATGAACAGCTCGCCAGACCATCGCAGGGCAATACACACAACCATTCACACCCACGTTCACACCTAGGGGCAGTTTGGAACAGTCAATTAGCCTAAGGTGCATGTCTTTGGACTGTGGGAGGACACTGGAGTACCCAGTGTAAACTCCACACAGAAATGCCAGAACAAGGGCCCAGAACTTTCGAACCCAGAACTTTGTTGCTGTGATGCAGACATGCTATTTTCTACCGTTTGACATTTTGTTACCTACAACTGAACTGCTATATATAGTGTTCTAACATTTTTACATTATACTTGAATTACAATTCATTTCGTTTTCCTTCTGTTTACTGTACAGTAGTTTGGAGTAACAGCTTTTGGACACCACAAAGGGGTTGATTTTAAATCTATAGGCCACAGTTATAAGCGAGTTACCCAGCTCCCCCCTCTTGCTGCTGGTGTATATTTTGATGTATATAAACTGGCAGGCTAATATGGCTCTATCTAGTGGTGCTTCCTTAATATGGCAGTGAATAAGGATGAGGCCTTGCAGCTTAAGGGTTCATCTACTTATTTACTCTGTATGGTAGAGAAAAGGGAAATAAAAAAGAAAGCAGGGATTTCTAAATCCACTGTATCATCCCAACATATTTCATGTTTAGTCTAATCACCTTTACTTCATTTGTTAATACATATTCATGTATATAAGATAAGATAAGATCCTTTATTAATCCCACAACGGGGAAATTTCACTGTTACTGCAGCTCAACAACTAGACATGAGAAGAAAACATTTAAGTAATTACCAAAGTTAAATCACGCAAAGACACAAAAAATAAAAAGAAGAAAAATAGCATCAGTAACATCAGTACCACTGTGATTTGAAAATGTTTGTTGAAATACCAGAATTTATAAAACAGCATTAAACAGTCTGATGGTGTTTGGTTTGAAGGACCTGCTCCTTCGTGCTCCTTCGTGCTCCTTCGTGCTCCTTCGTGCTCCTTCGTGCTCCTTTGTGCACCTTGGATGTCTGAGTCTGTTACTGAAGGAGCTTCTTAAGGCCTCCACAGTCTGATGAAAAGGGGGCGAGGTGTTATCTACGATGCTGGACAGTTTGGCATGTAAAAGTTAAATGTTTTAAGTTTGCAATACATTTCCAAAAAAGTTGAGTTTGGGGCAATTGAACAGTAAATAATGATGATGTGACTTGGAATAGATGATGCAAGAGGTGGGAGGTAACCGGAGTACCCAGAGGATACCCACACAAGCTGAGGGAAAACATGCAAACTCTCACAGAGACATCCTTAATAAGCCGGGGACTTGAACCCAGGACCTTCTTCCTGCAAGGCACACATGCTAACCACTACGCGACAGTTTAAGTATTTTTTAGTTTTTTCTTATATTCTTGGTTCCACAGTAATTGCTATAAACTGTTGTGCTGATCGGTGTTGTGCTGGACGGTGACGTAGTGGTTAGCACATCCGCCTCACAGCAAAAAGCCCTGGGTTTGATTCCCTGCTCAGGCGTTTCTGAGTGGAGTTTGCATGTTCTCTCCGTGCTTGTGTGGGTTTTCCCCGGGTACTCCGGTTTCCTCCCACAGTCAAAACATATGCATGGTAAGCTAATTGGCTTTTCCGAATTGTTCCAAGCTGTGAGTGTGAATGGTTGTGTGAGTGTTGTTCCCTCGATGGCCTGGCGAGCTGTTCAGGGTGTACCCTGCCCTCGCCCAGAGTTGGCTGAAAATGAATGAATGAACGAATGTTGTGCTGACGATGCCTGTTTAGTTATGCTTATTAGGTGAGGGGTGGTGCTCGGGTCATGACAGAGAGGTTACGGGTTCAAATCCCAGTTAGACTCCCACTGTGCTAAGGCCCCTGGGCAAGGTCTTAACCACAAGTTTGCTTCTGTACACCCAGTAAATATACTGGGAAGGTAACCTGCAACTGGAGTCCCACAACCACCTACACGCTGTAACTCACCTGACTTCTGATCACCCCATGATTCACATTCACACCTCACAGCAAGAAAGTCCTTTTTGTATCTAGTTTGCATGTTCTCCCCATGCTTCTGTGGGTTTCCTCCGGGTACTCTAGTTTCCTCCCATAGTCCAAAAACATGCACATTAGGTTAGATGGCTGTTCCAAATCACACGTAGGTGTGAGTGTGATTAATTGTGTGAGTGTGTTGCCCTGCAATGGTCTTCTGAGCTGTTCAGCGTGTACCCTGCCTTCACCCTGAGTAGGCTAGGATAGGCTCCAGCCTGCGGTCCTTACCAAACGTTGATATTTCTGATTGTGTATTTCCCATATTATGCAGGATTCTGTCCATTACCGTGGTGCTTGGATTTGCCTCTGCTTCTCTATTTGTACACCGATCAACCTCTGCCTGTCCCTGTCTCTGCTCCCACCTACCGAGTTGGAATCCTTTACGTCTGTGACTGTAGACAAACCCATAATTTGGACCTACTGAAGTCCTGAGCATGTACTAATACCCCTGCACCCCTCCAGAAATATGGAATCTGACTTTCGAGTAGGATCTGAGGTGCATTTTTCCCTTTCACTATTACAAATAATAGCTGCTTCTGTCTTGTTTTTTAGGGGGTCTGGGTTGGTTTATGCCTAATTTGGTGTGGATCTAAGCCTGAATGTCAGTTTGGAAACTCCAATTTTGTGCACAAATAAACCGGCCGCCAAGGTAAACTTTCATATTAAATATTCACTTCACATTCACCCAGCCACTGCCAAAGGCATTTAAAAAGTCTTTGCAAAGGCACTCATTCACATTCCCCTTATTACCATAATGCATAGCCTACTTGAGTCACTTTATTCATTTATTTATATTGTATTTTAAAAAATTTTACCACCTTTAGTCTGTGTTATATTTCAATTTCTTGTTCTTTGCTTTCCAAACTTACCTTTTCCAAACAACTACTATTCAGCAAATGCAAAAAGGTATTTAAAAGGTTTCCTAAACATTGTATTAATGTTAGTTATATTTGATTCTAACTGGCTTTATTCTGCACGATTTCCAAGGCTTTTACTAGCTAGAGTCTGACCATGGTACACAGATGGCCAAGCCATAAGTTAAAGTAAGATAAGGGCTTTTATCATTTAAAATGTTTGGAATTATATGCTCCGGACAAACATTTACTGTGTTGGAGATCAAAGGTCAAGGTCACAGGTACATAAAACAGGTACACAACACTCCACCATTCCCGGATGTACTCACACACGAGTTTGGTGTTCATAGGTGTTGTACATCAGAAGATATGCTTCAGAAAAACGTTTCACTGGAAGGACTGAACTGGCAAGAACAAGTGGTGGCATGTGAATCTGGAAAAAGATTTAAAATAATAATCATACGCTTGAAAGCAGATTGTTTGATGTGAACATAAGTCTCCAAGAACCCTAAAACAGAATCTGCAGGTAAATCTTACAACTGTTGTTGTGAAAGTGCATACATCTACAGTCAGAAAGAGAATAAAACAATCAGAACAATTTTGCCCTGCATAGGAGGTGAGTTAGAGGTCATCTGTATGAATATTGAGGTTGAACTGAAGGTGGACCCATTAAGAGGATTACATACGCTAGAAACCCCCTAGGGGATGGTTAAAAAAAGAAATAAATATGGAGGGTTATGAAATAGCATTAGGCTTATTAGCTATTTCAAATTGCCCCTGCGTGTGAGTGTGAGTAGTACCAGGGTTGGCCCAGGAGAATGGCTTTGTTGTGTAATTCACCAGGACTGATATATATTTATGACCCTTGCTAGACTTTAGAAGTTGCCTACCAACTCGGAGAGGACATCAATGATTGAGAGGAAGATGAGAGGAGGATGAGAGGAAGATGAGAGGAGGATGAGAGGAGGATGAGAGGAGCCAGTGTTAGTTTCTAGGGCAACGTTTTGAGACAGAAGGTTTTGATGGAACATACTCTCAAGTGTGTTGATGAGGGGCCCTTTTACTGTATATTCCCATGTAGGCTCATAGAGGTTAAGTAATTGTTCCTTCCCATTCCAGACAGCAGGCCCCAACCCCCCATGCCATGTGCACACTTTAGGTCCAAAACACTGGAGGTGCTGAACTGCCATGCTGAAGTAGGAAATAGTAAGGGGGGCTGGACTGTCAGCACCATCAGTGCAGCACCGTAAGGGGTGATCACACTAGCGCTGCAATAGAAAAGCGACTAAAGCGAAAGGCAAATTGCGCCTGTTGTGTTTCATTTTCAAAATGTTGTTGTGACATTTGCGGCATCGCATTTTGGTCACCTGGTTCATGAACTCATTGCAAAAAAATTGAAATATGTTTAAAATTTTCGTGAATGTCACAACATGAGGCTCTGACGTGGAGTAGTCTCAAACTCTTCCCAAACAGTCCGATGTCATCAGAGGGTCACAAAGTTGTCATTTTGCTCACAGATTATTAATTTTTTTTGTCAGCCACCATTTGTTGTATATTTTGTTATCATTTGTATTTTATTCGTGCTGATAACGTGCGTACAAAAAGTGCATGGTTTGAGAACAAAAAGAGGACAAAACGCGGCTGATTTACGACAGGGGATTGTTGTGCGACCCACTCTCGACTTTCTTATGATATTCCTATTTAAACCACAAATTATTCGCTTGCCTGTGGGGTCGCAAAACATCTTGACGCATATTTTAAAATCCGCAAAAAAATCACAAAAAGATCTATTCACGTCAGTCGCTTTTCTATCGCACCTCTAGTGTGGTGCCCACTGGGAGGGTCTGGTGATTAAAAAGCATGTGCCACTGGTACAATACATAAACATACATACATTATTATCCCAAAGGGCAGGATGGCAGTGTAGTGGTTCACCTCACAGCAAGAAGTTCTTGGGTTCGAGTCCCAGGTTTGGTGGGGGTTTTACCCCGCCTTTGTCCAGAGTTGGTTGAGAGGGGCTCCAGCCTCCCATGTGACCCTAGTAAGATTAAGTAGTTTGGCAAATAATGAATGAATAATTATCTCAAAGTTTTGTGAATAAATATCACTGTTCATTATTTTATCCGCATTTTCTGCACAGGCCTCATCGCACTGATTGTTGATCTGAGTCGAATGCAGTAATTTTCTATAATTAGATAATTTTCTTCATATATTCTGTTACAGCTTCTATTGGGATCATTATTTTTATTCTGGCAAATAAAAATCTTAGTAGACCGGCGTAATCACAGTCTTAAAGTCAATACCAATTATATACCATCAGTGAATACAGTTATTTCACGTAATTCTTTTTAGAGCATCGTACACTTACACTGAAGTCAGTAAAGCCGTACTCACCCTGAAAGCACTCATACTTTACATCAGCATGACATAACAGCTTAACAACATAGCAACCACCATGTTTGCCAGTTGGTAAGAAGTCATCACAATGTTATTTTTATGATCATCTGCTACTTTCGGTCATGCTTGTGTATAATGCGTGATTTGAAGTCTTATGTAGAAAGAGAAGTAGTTACACGGAGCATTTTTACAGAGCACTTTAGAAAAGTATTTGGCTAAAAACTGCCCAGGAGGCCACACCACCATTATAGATAGTGTTTACACATTGGCATGGGACATTTTCCTGTGTAATTAGCAGCCACTGTGAATGAATCCCATGCCTGTAGAAAACGACTCTATTCAATGAATGAAAAAGCTCCAATCACAGGACTGGGGAGTCTGATGATGCGTCACCCTGTAAATCAAGCAATCTCCATTTATAGCCTCTCTTTTTTCCCCAATACATTTTTACCAATGTTCTTTTTTCTTCCCCCCAACTTTTTATTCTGAGATATGATTCAGCAAAGTCGGCATGGTGGTTAGTACCTGCACCTCACAGCAAGAAGGTCCTGGGTTCGATTCCCCAATTTTGTGTGGAGTTTGCAGGTTTTTTCCTATGCTTGTGTGGGTTTCTTCCTGGTATGTCGGTTTCCTTCCACAGTCCAAGACATGCACCCACTGGCTATTCCAAATTGAGCCTAGGTGTGAGTGCTTTGCAACAGCAGAGTTTATGCACAACTATTGTACAAATCTACTGAATGGTTGTCTGGCCATGACTCTCTGCAATATCTCATTTATTAAGTTATGCCTTAGTTGCTGCGATTATAAAGTAAATAATAACCATTATATTGCAATATAAAGTAGGAGAAAATACAACATGGATTCCTCATGGGTATGTCAATTTAAAATATAATGTTTTTTTTTATGTCTGTTCAAGCTATGTTTTATTTAATAACTGTGACTTTGTTACCTTTAAATGAAATCAGACAAACAGAAAGTAAGTAAAGGAGGAACCGCAGGGGAGGCACAAGGAGGAGAACTGAGGGCAAAATAGGCACGGCCAGCCAGGCTTGGTCACATTCTAAATGCAGGCAAAAACCAAACACATACCCAGTTATTCATGTCTAATGCTTTCCGCCATCTTTCATTTTGTGTGTGTTTATATTCAGTTTAATTCTATTCAGTTTTATTTGTATATTAATTTTTACAACTGACATTGTTGCAAAGTAGCTTTACATCGTAAAAACAAATTTGCTGAAGAATTCAAACATTTCTCTACAAAGCCTACACATCGCTAATAAACAGGCTCATGGCGATGGTGGTAAGGAAAAACTGCCTCAGATGACCCAAGGAAGAAACCTTGAGAGAAACCAGACTCAAAAGGGACCCTATCTTCATTTGGGTGAAACCAGATAAAAATACAAACCACGGAGCAGAAACTTCACTACAGTTTAACATGGAGTCTGGTTGGTTATCTTGTAACTGTAATGGAAATTGTAGTCCTAAATCATTTATATCACCAGCAGGGAAAAGTCTTTTTCAAAGTTTCTGCGTAAATATCCAGGTCCATATGGATTATAGTCAGAAGGAACTCGAACCAGTAGTAGCACGTCAGGATAGATCACAAGGTTCAGAAAGCTTAAGGATCAGGATCACTGGCATCTTAGAAGTAGCATGTGTACCTCAACAAAAACAGGCTGAGAGAGAGCTTGTTAGGTATGCTCATAACACTGGAATAGTTACAGAAAATTATTTCAGTGCTGAGTGCAAGCAATTATATAGTATTTTATATAATTAACAAAACAATATAGTGAGTTAATATAGTCCTTCCTGTGGCGTAGATTGTCTACTGGTGCCGTGCATCTATCTGTGCCTGTTTACTGCTTACTGCTTACTGAGCCCCCAAATAAACCCAGAAGCACTGAGAATGAAGCCTGTGAAAGAAGTGTGACGGGTAAAAGCTAAAACTTAATTTTGGCTACATTGCTTTTTGTTCTAGGCAATTTACTAAAATTCAACAATTGTTCAATTTATTACTTGTTTTTAATTTTATATGAATATATATAAACAGGTAATTTAAAGATAAAAAAATGTATCCAGAGTGAGTCCTCATGTTATTATTTTACACCTGAGAGATTCAGTACCATGAGTATGAAATGAGATTTAATATAATTTGATTCAGACGTTAGACCCTTAAAAATGATAATGAAAATGTTTTTTATTTCTCTGAAAGATTCTGTCTACCTCTAATTTGCAGTCATAATTATAGACACTTTCCTTCAGAAAACTTCTAAACTATATAATAAATAGTAAAAAGTTTAGGCAGCAAGTACAGGGTGACCCAAACGCCCTCCCAGAAACCCACATTTCAAAGGTGATTTAATAAAAAGCTGAAAAAGAATCAAATTATTCTTCACACACTTTATATTTAGTGATGCAGAAGAGATGATTCTAAGGTCTGCTCGTGGCCCAACCCCGACTTGAACACCTTGATCTTGAAGAACTCGATGTGTGGTTTTAGTAAGATGGAGCTACAGCACACACACAGCTCGACGATCAGTGGCAGTGCTGAGGGTAATGTTTCTGGATCAGGTGATCTCGTTGTGTGATGATGTTGGGTGGGTGGTCGGCCCGTTCCGCCAACCCCGCCCCTCGTGATTTTTTCTGTGGTGCTTCCCCAAATCACGAGTGGATACTCATTGACCCCAAACTCTTGAAGCCCTTACGGTTGCTATTCAGCAGATTATCGCCATTACACTCGACATGAACCGTCGAGCCACGGCAACCTTCAGAAATCATCTCCAAGATTGTATAGACAATGACGGTTATGATTTGATGGATCATCTTTAAAACATAGTGAATAAAAACTGTATTGAAAAAATCTCCTAATTTGATTCTCATTACGTTATTTTGGTAAAGTGTGGGAGGTTTTATTGGGTCACCCTGTATTTGCAATATATGTGATTAAAATGACATATCTGAGCATCACTTAATTTTAGGACAGAACTTTTCACTCATCACTCATTTACTAAACTGCTTAACTCGATTAGGTTTGGGAAAGGCCGAGCCCATCTCAGCCACCACTTAGCAAAAGGTGGGGTACACCTTGAACAACTTGCCAGACCATCATGGGACAAACACACACACAACTGTCCACACTCACATTCACACCTACTAGCAAGTTTTAATTGGTGATTAGCCTAATGTGCATGGCTTTGGACTCTGGGAGGAAACTGGAGTACCCTGAAGAAACCCACGCAAGCGTGGGTAAAGCATGCAAACTTCACACAGAAAACCCAGGACCTTCGTGCTGTGAGACGTACGTGCTGATCACTACGCCACTGTGCCGCCAAGGAAAGAACTCTGTAGGATGTCCTTGTGCTTGACCTTCTGTACGAAGTAAATTTTTTTGTAAAAGAACAAGGATTTAACTTTTTTCATGGTAAAATCAGACCTTGGGCACTGCAGTAGCGTGACTACAATATAAAAACACATCACGTGTATCACTACATATATTTCCAAATGCACAGCGCTTTAGAACATAACTTCCCCTATAGGTTTTCTGCCTGTAGAAGACATTCATCATCAAAGAATTAACCAAATTAACTCATCCTTTGCCTTTTAGGAATAGAAGAAAAATAATAATTTTCAAATTAAGCCCAGCAATTGGAAAGAAAGGAAGAACAGGGGAAGGCCTTAAAGGGATATTCTAATACCGAATGTCAAAGGATCAGACGATTTCCATATTAATTGAAGAAGACGTACATGAGCCAGAAATGAGGCCAGACTCTGACTCTCTCAGTTCCGCTGCACTGCTCTCCACTGCGCCATCAGCCATTAATGGCTGGAGCTTTTCAACCTGCCGTGACTAATAAGCCACAGGAGGATATGGGGAAAGCTCAGGCCCATCTAGACACACAGGTCCTTGCTATCAATCACCTACAGGGAAAAATAAGGCAATTAGTTTGAGCTCGCCTATAACATTACTTACACTATACAGTATAGAGCAGGGAAATAAGCGATGGCATACTGTAAGAGGGATGAAGGTGAGAAAACTGTATTTTTGTGTATTTTCATTCTCTTAACTATAAAAAACAAAACTTGAGTGCACTGCACCGTGCATGGGATATTTATCATGAACAAAAGCGGATTATTTACTACCTGTTTTTTCTTTGTTAAGTAAATTTTATATTGGACAGCATGGTGGTGTAGTTTTTAGCACATCCGTTGCACAGCAAGAAGTTTCTGGGTTTTAGTCCCGGGCTCCACGTTTCTTTGTGGTGTATTCACGTTTTCCCCATGCTTGTGTGGGTTTCCTCCAGGTACCCTGGTTTCCTCCCACAGGTTGTGTGTGTATCACCCTGAGATGGATTGGTGTGCAGTTCAGGGTGTACCCCGCCTTTTGTCCAGAGTCAGTAGAGAGGCTCTGGGCTTCCCACAGCCTTGTTGGATTGTTTGGATGGCATAGTTATGTGAAGTTTCATCAAATGCTTTTCTGATGATCTCATGACACTCAGATCAGAAATAAACAATGTGCATGGATATATCACTCTCAGTGCTGTCATCCAGTATCAGCAGCATGACAAAACAGAGACCAAGAACACTAACAACACTGAACGTGTTTATTCGGAGGACGGGGGGTTGGGGGGGGGGGGGGGATCAATGATTCGCTCGATATTTGGGGAATCAATCAAAGCAAAAATAGAAGAAAAAAAAATCAACTAAAAATGAGCCATGACCAATTCAGTTGTACGAGAAATTGATGTGCACATGTGGGGCATTCTGGAAGATGCCTGTGTGTTCAAATTAAACACAGATATTGGTCATCTGCTTTTACTAACATAAACCATCAAGACACACAGATCCAATTTGGACAACAACAAAAAAAAAATCATAAATTTGCAGTGAATCTAAATATGCCTCACAGCAAGAAGGTCCTGGGTTCGAGTCCCGGGCTCGGCGAAGGCGGTTCTGTGTGGAGTTTGCATGTTCTCCCTGTGCTTGAGTGGGTTTCCTCCGGGTACTCCGGTTTCCTCCCACAGTCCAAAGACATGCACATTCGGCTAGTTGGCTGTTCCAAATCACCCCTAGGTGAGAGTGAGAGTGTGAGTTGATTGCGTGTGTTGCTCTGTGATGGTCTGGCGGTGTACCGTGTGTACCATGCCTTCGCCCAGAGTTGGCTGAGATCTGTACCATCCTCACCTGCCCCTGACAAACGGGTAAGTGAGTGATAAGAGAAGCTGATCAGGAGAGACAGTGCATCACATTCTTTTTTCTGTTTTTTAATTGCACAGTGCCTTTAGACCTGGCCCGGTCTTCTGGACTCTTCCTCAGACTGATCACAGTTCTTAGGCCACCAATTAAAGATATAATAGATTATTCTATGCTCAGACACATACGGAGACTAACACCACTGGCTTGTAGAGGTTTAATTGCTTAGTAGTAAAAACTAAAAAGGGTGTTTTTAAATATAGTGGGTTTTTACACTACATAAGATTTTCTACTCACTCTCCCACTAATTTGCCGAACTGTTTAATCCCATTAAGGCCGTGAGGCCGACCCTGGGTGAAGGCAGGGTACATCCTGAACAGTTCGTCAGACCATCGCAAGGCCAACACACAAACTTTTTCACTCACACCTAGGGGCAATTAGCCAGCCAGTTAGCCTAATGAGCATGTCTTTGGACTGAGTGAGAAAACCGGGGTACCTGGAGGAAACCCATGCATGGATGGGAAAATATGCAATCTCCACACAGAAACACCCTCACCAAGCCCGGAACTGGAACCCAGGACCTTCTTGCTGTGAGGCTGATGTGATAGTCACTACGCCACAGTGCTGCCCTAGTCCTAGGAAGGAGAGAAAAAGAGGGGGAGAGAGAAAGAGAGAGGAGAGAAAGAGAGGGGGGGAGGAAGAGAGGGTAGGAGAGAGACAGAGAGAGAGAGAGAGAGAGAGGAAGAGGGAGAGAGAAAAAGAGAGAGAGAGAGAGGAGAGGGAGAGGGAGAGAGAAAAAGAGAGAGAGAGAGAGGAGAGGGAGAGAGAAAAGAAGAGAAAGAGAGGAGAGGGAGAGAGAGAGTTTCCAGAACATTGTTTTTGTGCCTTCAAAAGATTAAGAGTTCAAAAGGTAGTTCTACTCATTCAGCACCTTCATGTCTCTCATAAAATCTCTAATTTAATAATCAAAGCCAATGCTACTGATCTTCTCTGATAATTAACAAAAGCTAACACAACCAGTAGAGAACAATAATGAGCACTCGCTCACCTAAACACAGTGCCACGGGGATTATGGTGAAGCGCGTGAGTTATACGTGCTTGTAATGAGTTGGAATTATTCTGAACCTCTCTATATGCTATAATTAACTATTGTGCACAGATGACGAGGTGGACGCTGTTCAACAGTCCTTGAGATGAGACATCGAGGGGACTACTTAATTCAGTGACACACAGATGATCGAGAGGCCGTGGGTTCGAATCCCGGTTAGACCCCCACGGTGCTCAGACCCCTGGGCAAGGTCTTAACCACCTTTTTCTTCTGTCCACCCAGCAGTATAAATGGGTTCCAGTAAAAATACTGGAAAGGTAACCTGCGATGAACCAGCATCCCATCCAGGAGGAGCTGAACTCCTATTCAGGCATAGTGGCATAGTGGTTAGCATTCTCACCTCACAGCAAGAAGGTCCTGGGTTCAAGGCCCATTGTCACTGAAAATTAAACTATTTGTCAATAGGTTTACAGTCATTCATTCATCTAAGCAGTTCCTAATTTAATCCTAATTGGGGTCACAGGGAGGCTGGAGCCCATCTTAACCAACTCTGGATGAAGGCAGGGCACATCCTGTACAGCTCACCAGACCATCACAGGGCAACACACACAACCATTCACACTCACTCTCACACCTAGGGACGATTTGGAACAGCCAATTAGCCTACTGTACCTGCTTTTGGACCGTGAGAGGAAACTGTAGTACCCGGAGGAAACCCACTCAAGCACGGGGAGCATGCCGAACACACAGAAACGCCCCGAGCCCGGGTATGGAACCCAGGCCTTCTTGCTGAGAGGCAGACGTCCTAAGCACTGCGCCACCGTGCCGCCCCGGTTTACAGTTGTAGGTTAGTAACCTTTCACCCAGCGGCTTCGTAGTAGGATTAAGCAGTTTGGCAAATAAATACTGTAAATAAATAAATAAACAAACACTTTATTGTCAGTTGTAACTGTTATCATGCTTTACATTCATATGCCTGCATAAATGTATGTATAATTATAGATAACAGTTTATTCAATGTCCTATAGGATGTAGTTGAATTTCTCTAAAAGAAGCATCTTTTATAGGCATGTGCACATTTCTCAGTCCAGTTCCATTTGTTCTTTGACAGAAAGTTGGCTCTTTTTGTTCCAGTTTCATAAAATATTCAT
This sequence comes from Neosilurus hyrtlii, assembly GCA_028564935.1. Classification (NCBI taxonomy): domain Eukaryota; kingdom Metazoa; phylum Chordata; class Actinopteri; order Siluriformes; family Plotosidae; genus Neosilurus; species Neosilurus hyrtlii. The sequence continues at coordinate 1,494,614 of JAOUQZ010000049.1, read as the reverse complement.
TTGGCAGAAGTAGTCCATTAAATAAAGCGGCCAAGCCTAGAGCTCCCTCAGATTTGCAGTGCTATGTCGCTTACCGGTGCATAAAATGTCTTCCTTCACCAGGCAATTTTGCCAGGTTTGCATTTACACTCTTTAAAAGCTAATTTTAAATTCTAATGTATTACCCCATGCTGAGGAATAAATGATAAACTTCTTGAAGATAAGTCAGTTGTATTCGTTAAGTCACCCCCCCCCCCCCCCCCCCCCCCCCCCCCCCCCCCCCCACTTCC
>JAOUQZ010000049.1:1475340-1494245 GCA_028564935.1 Neosilurus hyrtlii | reverse complement strand
AATTAAATTAAGGAGGAATCTAAACATTTTCTCTACAACCCCTACACATCCCTAATGAGCAAGCCCGCGGCGACAGTATTAACATTACAGACATTAAGTATTTATTTAGTTGACGATGTTTCTTCTGAGAATAAATATATTCCATGCATTGGTTGATAAAACAATAAACCTATGCACTCTTAATTTACTCGGTTCTTGCGAAAGTTTGCTTAAACAGTGGGTTCTAACATGTCATGTCAGATCAGATGCCTTGTAAATGTCATGAACAGAGTAGCCTGGAACGCGAAGGAATGCACTTGCAGATAATAGTCGACTTATATAGCAGAGTTCATTCAGACAATTCCAATATTATAATCACTCTCAAATCCAGACTGGCAAAATTCAAGGTCAACACCGTACAGAAGATTCACAGGCAATGGCATAAGCAGGTTTTATTAAGCAGGCATATGTCGGTAAACAGGCACACTGGTTATCAGAGGCATAAACAGAGTCATACTAAGTGAACAGGCTCAGGTCAGTAATACGAGCAAACCATTTTAGCAAATACCAGCAAAGTAAGATGCTAAGGACCTTATCCAGGACTCACATTTACTGTCATCTATGCAATTGGACAGTCAAGGGTTAAGGGCCTTCCTCAAGTGGTAACTCGGTGGTAGTGGGCTTTGAACCCCAGACATTTTGATCAGAGAGACTTCCAGACTACTGCGCCACCACAGAATGCTCACATCCATTCATTCGGGACCTGGGTTACCAAAGACTGGTACCAGTACTGTTGGGCAGCGTTATGCTGGCAGAAATTGGGCTACTGTTGGGTCAAAGTCTGATTTGACAAAGAAGGATGCATAGGACAGTGTGAGATGGAGATTGATGATCTGCTGTGGTAACTCCGAATGTGATGATGGTGATGATGATTACAATTAGGGTTGATTATTTATTTATTTAATTTGGTGTATAAATCAGTCCCATTAGAGGCAAAATGTTTGAGTTTGATCAACAGTGATATTACAAACACTGTCCTAAACGGCATAAACGCATCCTCCAAATGACCCTAATGATCCCGAAGTAGTTTGTGCAAACTCAGCCACTCACTTCCCCAATATTTGATGAGTTGAAATAAATTTGTTTACATCAGTTGCACCTTTTTGTGCCCCCTCTAACGTATGATAATGAGATTCCTGCTCGCTGCCATCTAAACAGTGCTAATTAGCGCTACCTGTTATTCTTTCTGAGTGCAGGATTTATCTGAGTAATTAACAAACGAGTGTCTGATAAAGGGTGAAATGAATATTGCCAGCATGATACCAGCAAACAATGGCACCAAACAGTCTGATGGCTCTCTTTCTCTCCACAACATTGAAATGTGTTATCAACGACCTGTATAGGAAAGATCTGTCTGTATTATACCTCAATATATTGTCACTCGATGCTGTGTTTGTGTTCCCCTCCACTGTATTTTGTTGGCACTATCCAGAGCGAGTTGGCCATTTTTACGCTGCTCTTTCATCCGGAAAATTTTATTTACTCTCAAGTATTTGTGCAGTTATTTTCCAGATGAGTAGCTCACAGACAGGTGTCCATTATGGAAATATTACACACAATTCACGTTATTATACGGTCCATGTGATCATGTATGTAATATGCAATTGCAGGGCAGCATGGCAGTGTAGTGCACCTTACACGTCCACCATACAGCAAGAAGGTTCTGGCTTGGCAATAGCGTTCCTGTGTGGAGTGAACATGTTCGCGTGCTTGGGTGGGTTCCCAACAGTCTAAAGACGTGAGCATTAAGCTAATTGGCTGTTCCAAATTGACCCTAGGTGTGAGTGTGAGTGTAAATGGTTTTGTGTGTTGGCCCTGTGATGGACTGGTAAGCTATTCAGGGTGTCACTCACCTTTTCCCAGAGTGGGCTGTTAATATCCCTAGTAGGATTACTCACTCACTCATTTGCCAAACCATTTAATCCTATTAGGGTCCTGGATTGGCTCTCAGCCAACACTGCGAAAGTGCGGTACACTCTTAACAGCTTGACAGATTACCACTACACCACTGTGCTGCGCTAGTAGGATTAAGCAGTTTGTTAAGTAAATAAATAAATGAATGACTGAATTATAGTACCTTGTTTTACCCTGTAGCTGCACATGCATTTACGTATACATGTGGCACCATACGAACCATGTGATAATAAAGCTATATGTCCATAAACCTCCATTCCAAAAAGGGTTGAGATGCCGTGTAAAATGTAAATATAAACATAATGCAATGATTTGTCAGTCATTTATAACCTGTACATATTTATTTAAATACAAGACAATAACATTAGCTTTTATGGTATTTTTCCCTATTAAATTAATTCTGAATTTGATCCCTGCAACAACAAACAAATGTAGGACAGGGGCATGTTTACGACTGGCTTACATCACCTTCTTAATAAATTAATAAATAAATAGATAAACCCTAATATAACTCTAAAGTGAAATACTGGATGTGACTTCAGTTGCTCAACAGGCCGGGGTATATTCATATATAGCACATATATAGGGCGTCATAAAGCACAAACATTTTTCACTGGGAGGTAGTGGTGACTCACTGGTAGAGGTTCTGGTTCACTGATCCAAAAGTTAGGGGACCGAGCAAGCCGTTAGGCTCTTAAGCAAGGCCTGTACCTCTCAATTGCTCATGCTTTATAAAAAAAAATTATGAGCGTAAGTATAAATGTAAATGTCTACATTGCATACAGGCCGGCGTAGGACCCATCCTCAATGTATAGGTGATACTCTTTTAATAAGAAGCTACACTGTAATGGGCACAATGTGTTGCGTCGGTACTGTAGTGTAAGAAACAAGGTTGTCCCTGCCATCTAAATGGTATACAGCATTATACAGCATTGCTAAGGAAACAGGGAAAGTTAGTAGGCTAAGCAGCTGAAGGTGAACTTTCTGGACATATTCCTGATACATTTAGCAGGTTTTATATCATGGACTCTCACAAGAACCGTCGGACTCTTTGATAAACGCTAAGCAAACCTCACCAGACAAAACTCGACGATATGTATAAGCACTCACTGGTGCGAGCAATCCTGTGGAAAGCATGTGTATTAGCACGTAGTGAAATTTAAGACTTATTCAGGGCTGGGAGATTAAGGGCTCTCTGCCAGTTACCTTTTTTTATTGCTCTTTCTTCGGAAAGGGGTTAAAAACGATTGGCCGAACCTTTAACAAAACGCTTTGTAAAATATCTAACTGGCATGCTGTTTATCACGTTAAAATAGCAAATAATATTTCTCTGAACACAACGACTCATTAAGTTTGGTTTGCCCTCCTGAAGCTGAGCCAGTTCCCTGGATCAGCTGACCAGTGACGCCATTAGTAATTGGTGTTTCCACCAGAGAGATAAGCGTATCATGATAAGACGGGAAGGGTGTGATAAACCTATCATGCAGAGTAACCACCGTACAAGCTTCTGGAGGCAGTGTTATGATATGGAGTTGCTTTATTTGGCCAGGTCGAGGCTCAGCAACACTATGTGGCAGCAAAATGAAGCCAGCTGACAACCTGAATTTGCTGAATGAGCAGGATATCACACCAATGTACTTTTTCTTTCCTGATAGCACGGATCTAAAATTGAGGTCCAAATAGTAAAAGAGTGGTTCAGGGAGCATTTTCACACATGAAGTGGCACCACAGAGTCCTAAACCCCAGTGAAAGTGCTTGGAATGTGCTGGAGAAAACTGCAGCTGATGGACTACCCATCATCAACATAAGATCTTTGCGAAAAAATAATTTAACTTTGAACTGACAAACATGTTGTAGAATTAAACGTTTACTGAGACAGTGCCATAGCAAAGGTGTGCTGTGATCAAAGCTAAAGACGGTCCACCAAGAGATTAGTAAGTGCAGCGTTTTTGCAGGCCGGTGTATTAGAAGGGTGGTATTTGGTTGAATTTGACCGAATGTGATTAATTTTTCAACATCATCTCCTCTGTGATCTACACGCTTCTTCCATCAGTGTTGCAGATTTTGGAGCCCCTTGGTAGAGGTTTCATCCTGATGGTGAAAAAAGTTAATCCTTATTATGAACTTTTTAGCACACCCTCTTATGCTATTTTATATCTAGTGTGTACTGTAATAGGTAAGTTTGTTGGGCTTTTACACCCGAGCCTAGTGGCTCATTACAGACGGAGCTTATCCTAGTTTCGGTAGCATGGCGCGACTGAGTTCAACTCCTCCTGGATGGGATGCTACTCCATCGCAGGTTACCTCCCCAGTATTTTTACTGGAACCCATTTATACTGCTGGGTGAACAGAAGCAGACTTGTGGTTAAGACCTTGTCCAGGGTCTTAGCATGGTGGGGGTCTAATGGGCTTCAAGCCCACGACTTCTCGATCATGAGCCCAGCATCCTAACCACTACACCACCGGCCTCGAGTAATGTAACACCCTGAAACATTTTTAGTTCACTTTTAGTTGAGCTTTTGTCCTAATGTTTGAAGTAAACCCAGGGCGACAAAGCACTAAACAAAATTGAGGCACAAATAGAAATTGCAAAAATTAAAAATAGCATGTAAAAATAAATAAATAAATATAGGTATTAAAAGTGATTTTGTGAGTGAAGTAAACAGAGCTTGATAAATGTTCGGTTTCATGTGGCACTCATTTGCTCAAACAATTTCCTTGCTTAAATGAAGCAATTTGTTTCCCAGTGTGCAATCTGGTCAAGTTGATTACCCAAGCTGGTGATGTTGGCCTGTGATAAAAATAGAATCCATCTTAGGATCCTCAGATCATCCACCACAAAGGCATCGTTTTCTCCTGAATATTTAGTGACAAAGTGAAAAGAGGGAAATTTTGGCCAACGCAGAACCAGAATGCTAATTACTATAATGAATCTTCATGCAGAGAGACTGTACCTCTGCCATCTATCTGTTTTCTAATGCAACTATTGCACTGTCCATTAATCCACTATCCATTCATCATCTCTGCAAGATAATCAGAAATACAGTTCAGGATATCGTATTGTTTGAGTTTTCCTATATAAGTCCCATACAATACGTTTTATGATGGGTTGATCTGTCTCGACAAGAAACTCTGACTTCGGCATTAATGCAGGTTAATATCAGGATGTGTTGTGAATTGTTTATGAAGGAACATGTCGAACCTCAATAAAACAAAAGGTACAACATGTATGTACACTCGATTCCTAGTGCGGAGAATCATAAATTAGGATTATACGTCTATTGGCAGTTAAACCGTTAAAGTGAATTAGGTCACTGATCCTCCCTCACTCTACTGCACAACCGCTTAATCCTATTATCTGCTGAATCTCAGCCGACACTGGGCGAAGGCGGGGTGCACCCTGAACAGCTCACCAGACCATCGCAGGGACAACATACACACACTTTCATTAATGCTCATACTGAAGGGCAATTTGAACAGCCAGTTTGCCTAATGTGCATGTTTTTAGATTGTGGGTGAAAACTGGAGTACCCAGAGGAAACCCATGCGAGCACGGGGAGAGCATGCAAACTCTGTAGAGAAACGCCCTCGCCAAGATTGGGATCCAGTCGGAACAGGCCAAAGTGCACAGAAGAAAAACTTTAGAATTTTCCCGAGAGACTGGCATCATTTGTTGTGGGGATCCTTGCTTATACTCAAACGGGCTTGGATAACTGGAACAAATCTTTCCATGACACTTCTCAAGATAAGATGCCTTTTTTTAATATATCACAAACAGGAAGTGTTATTCCCTGACTGGAGTTTTGGGACAGATTACAGCTACAGCTACAGCTCATTATTGCACCTCACAACCCCAGCGTTCCCAGTTCAATCCTGAGCTCAGGTCAATGCCTGTGTGGATTTCCAGCTCCCAAAACATTCATAAAGATGAAGTCGTGACGCGAAATCACCCCTTCAAGGGAATGAGTATGTGCATGGTGCACTGCAATAGACTGGCATCCCATCCAGAGTGTATTCCCACCTTGCATGCAGTGTTTTCGGGATGGGCTTTGGATTGTGATCACAGGGATGCACTGATCTAATGCTCTTTTCCTTACACAGCATAATATATCCAAAATATATGGAACTACACATAGAATGACAGGTTCCATGAGATGCTCTACTCATAAACCACCTCCCTTACCCTACTGCTGTACATCTTTTCCTATGTCCACATATTTATAACCAATATCTGCTCACTGTCTCATATCTCCACATTCTCAGTCTCAGGGATTATTCCAAAAATGCTTAATTCTCACGTGACTCCAGTATTTACCACCTGTTTTTGTAAGAATGCAGTTATGTCCAGCCGGTATTTGATTTTAAGACCTCAAGTGCTACATCTGTTCATCCTACATTTAGTTCATTCAAAATTCACCATTACTAGGCATAACAAACCACCGAGGGTAAGATGAGATTTGCCTTCAAAGGTATCACTAAATATTTGATGGTTGTTTAAAGTTAGACGGACAATCTCAGCAGGCTCATTAAAATTCTGCTTGATTTTATGCATAAGCTCAGAAGAAAAAGGAAAACGTTTAGTCAGCAAAATTAAAAAAGAAAAAAAGGCATCAGCTAAAAAAACAGGGATGATGTGATTATATGTTTGGAAACATATTGCTTCATTAATCTTAAAAATCTTGAGTCGAGGCAACTGGACTTCTTTTTTGGTTTTTGAAGACGTTTCGCTTTTAATCCAAGAAGCTTCGTCTGTTATAAAAATCTGGTGGAAAGTCCCTCTCAAGTCACATGCAAATCACTGTCCCACACATCCATTCTATCACTCATTGAGGTCCTTTGTCCACTAGGGTTGTTTACCTGGTCTGCATATGGGGTCGTTTGTTTACCTGAATCAAGGTGTGAAGTGGAGTGAAGCCTCTTGGGAAGGAGATCCAGAGCTGCTCTGTAAGTGCTTGAAAGGTGAAACCTCAAACCGCCTCCTTAGTTTTATGTTGTTTTTTTCTTCTTCCCATAGACGGCTTCGTTTACTCCTCTTTCGATCCATCTCTCTTCCCTGTCCAGAATCTGTACATTGCTGTCCTCACATAAGTGTCCCTTGTCTTGATACGTAGGTGGACGGCTGAGTCTTGACCTGAAGAGGTGACTCTCCTGTGTTGCGCCATCCGTCAGTGCAGTTGTTTTTCACACCTTAATCCAGGTGACCAAACAACCCCATATGCAGACCAGGTAAACAACCTTAGTTGAACCCTAGTCAGAAAGCCACTTGAGTATGTTTCATATGGGATGAATTTATTTTAATTTGGTTTACATTTGCATTTTACTGGTTACTATAACAGAGAATATTGGCTATTTTAATTTTTGTATGTAGTGATAATTTAACTGTGATACAACTGTTCCATCAGTGTCTGAGCCACACGTTCAACGGTCCTGCTCCCCAGACTTCTACGCCAGGGGTTGCTTTTTGCAGTCTTCTCTGCACTCACCGCTCGTCCATTTTGAACCATTATTATTAATATTATTCATTAATTCATTCATTTCATAAGCCGCTTAATCCTAATTAGGTTCGGGGGAGGCTGACCCATTTTTCCGACCATTGGCGAGGTCAGGGTGCACCCTGGACAGCTCGCCAGGCCATTGTAGTATTATATATATATATATATATATGTAATGTTGTTTGCTTTCTTCTAGTAAGTTTGCATCCCAGAGCTTCTGGACTGTGTGCTCTGTTTGTACTCAAGATTTTTGGACAATCCTGAGATATTGCGATTTCTCTTTGTCACCAGCCTGAGTGGAGGTCTCATGCACTTATGGAAAGAGTTTGGACAGGAATGCCATCCGGCGTAAAACCTGTGCCAAATCGAACATGTGGATTGAATCTTTTATGGATGATTTGCTCTGGTGACTTCTAACAGGAACAGGCAAAAGAAAAAGTTTGTTTGCTAGTCTGTAGTCTCAAATAAACAACACCTTTGCTCTTGCGTCTGTCACCGAATTCCAGAAATCATGACAATAATACACAGCTTTTTATACAGGCTGTGTTATTTCCCTAACTAAAACTAACATAAAGAGTGAGGCGCTGCCTAAAGCGGTGCTCCCGATCTGTATTGTTAGATAATGAGGATGGTGTTATAAGAGTAGCGAGACTCCTTTAAGGTGTGAATCAACTTCAGCCCGGGAGGAAATAAATATATAAATCCTGTCTGCATTTTCTGACTACGGTCTAAAGCAGAGGAAGGAAAGGTCAACACTAAGTTTTCTTTTCACCACCTTTCACTTGCTGATTTCTGTATTCATTTGTATGACTAGTCTTGTTAGTTTAATTATCCGTTTAACGAGTTCCTGTTACGTGTTACCACTGATGTTTGGTGTTGTTGTGCTGTCTACCTGAATTAGCTTGAGTTTATTATACCTAATACCCCATTAGCATTGAAGTCAGAAATGGAGTATGGACACAGGACACCCGCTGAAGTCATGTTCCGTGCCTATGGGGCTCTGTTCAGGGGCTCCGCTACAAATATTCTCTTATAATACAATCTAATGAATTGGCCATTCAACGCAGTTAGAAAAGTCTGGTGGTGACACAAAGCTGTCTTCGGTTTGCAAACCACATTTATTTGTGATCTCTTTACTTGCATGATATAGAGATTTAACAGTCTGCCGTTACCACTGTCATTGTTTATTATTTTCTCCAGTGCTACCATTCATTAGCTGTCAGGTATAGGATCAGCACTCAGAGAGAGCCATAACCATTTGTGTCGTCCCTTTCAAATCAGAGATGATGGTTTAATCAGGGCTGTGTTTGGCCCTGCTGCTCTGCCTCTGTCTCTTTGGTTTGATCTTCACGCCACAGTGATTTTCCGTTTTAACACAAGAACCATGAAATGGGAGTTGGGTTGTAGAGCCGTGTAATAACACATTCATTCTCCTTATGTGCTTTGAATTTTAGTTTTAACACCAATGGCAAAATGGACACAATGTTCGGAAATACACACTAGGTCAGCCTGACCCGGTTTTAATGAGCAATGCTTATTAACGCGTTACTAAATCAATGACTTACAAATTTCCTGTCCTACCTAGACTGTAAAAAGTGATTACAACATGAATGAATAAAGGATGGCATGGTGGCGTAGTGGTCAACATGTCCGCCTCACAGCAAGAAGGGCGGTTCACCTGTGCTTGCGTGGGTTTTTTCCAGGTACTCCTGTTTTCTCCCACAGTCCAAAGACATGCACATTGTTGAGCAACCGCTGTTAAAAAGGCTTTAGGTCAAGCTTAAAGATAATGTTTAATCATTCATCCATCCTTTTGCCAAACCGCTTACACACTCGCACCTAGGGGCAATTTGGAACAGCCAATTAGCCTACATTGCCTGTCTTTGGACTGTGGGAGGAAACCGTAGAACCTGATGGAAACCCATGCAAACACAGGGAAAACATGCAAACTCCACACAGGAACATCCAAGCCCTGAAATCGAACCCAGGAATCTCTTGCTGTGAGGTGAACATGCTAACCCCTTCACCACGGAGAGAGAGTGCAAACTCTACACAGACGCACCTGAGCTGAGCCTGGGACTCAAACACACGACCTTCTTGTTGTGAAGTGAAAGTGCTAACCACTACATCACTATGTGGCCATGTTTAATTATCTTTTACTCAATCTTTTTTATAAATGAACAAACAAAAAACACACTCGCACCAATTGTTGTTGTTGTTAATATTGTTATTGTTATTATTATTGTTGTTGTTGTTATTAGTGTTATTATTATTATTGTTGTTGTTGTTGTTATTAATATTATTATTATTATTATTATTATTATTATTATTATTATTATTATTATTATTATTATTATTATTATTATTGTTGTTGTTGTTGTTATTATTGTTATTGTTATTATTGTCATTATTGTTATTATTACTATTGTTGTTGTTGGTATTATTATTATTAATATTATTGTTATTATTATTATTGTTGTTGTTGGTATTATTATTATTAATATTATTGTTATTATTACTATTGTTGTTGTTGGTATTATTATTATTATTATTATTGTTGTTGTTGTTGTTGTTATTATCATAATAATTATAATTATTATTATTATTATCATTATTGCTTTTATTGTTGTTGTTGTTGTTGTTGTTATTCACTGAATGGTTCAGAAGAAGCTTTTCATCCTGAAGTGATCTCCACTTCACTTCACATTTTGTTTGCACATGGAGTCCGTTCTCTTGGTAATCATAAAGCTTAATATCTATTAAAAAAGGTGTGTTGGAGGTCATATCACAACTGATCTATTCAGAAAAATGGCTTCAGATTTAGATGAACATTCCAGTAAATTGGTAATAAAACTCTCGAGCAAAACTACACAATAAGCATTAAGTATCAAAACCAAATTTCAAGTGCATCACAAGATGGTTCTGTGCTCGCTGTGGTTATTTCCCTCAAGATATGCAGTAAGTATCACACTGGATGAGCTGATTATAGGCAGTCTGTCCTGTTCTAAGATTCATAATTAATTTTAAATTCCAACTTGTGCAAAATCTGATGAATTGGCTGGGACATCGGAAGGGACATTTCTTATTATCTCTTTAAATTGAAACCCTATAAAATAGTAATTAAAGCAGATGTGTTATAAAAACTGGAGTTTGGAGTTTCAGTAAACGCTTAGATCTTACCACACCAATACAAACTGCGAGTTGCAAGTTGACTGTCTGATGAATCCCAAGGTGTAAATTGCTTGAACTTGCTACATGCGGTAACTAAAAGTTTACATTATTAAGTTCAGAAGTGACTTAATAAGATTTAAGCAGTGCCTAAAGCAGACTCCTGATAGATGTCCCTTGACCAGTGTCTGAATCTGGGTTTGATTTTTACTGTCTTTCTGGTTTCTGTGTTCATTTGTATCACCTGCCATTAGTTTAATAATCCGGTTAACAAGTTTAAGTTTGTCTGCCTAGCTGAGTAGGATAGTTCTGTGTGATTCTGAGTGGTGGTGTATGAGCATCATTTTTTTGTCTCAGTTTCATCAATAATAATATATGATATATATATTTTTTTAATTATAACTGGTAATAATAAATAACAGCTGAATCAGCATCAACTCAGCAATGCAGCAGTGTAGTGGGCATGCACGAACACTAAACAGAACTCAGGACAACCATCCAAACAGGGTTTTATGACTATGGTGCTCCGCCCAGGAGCCCTACTATTATTACATTTAATTAGTAAATAGTTGCTCATTTATATTTATATTTATATTTTTTCCACTTCACAGATTCAAAGCAGCTTCAAATTGGGTATGTCTTCAGCACACACACACACACACACACACACACACACAAACACACACACACACACATATATGTATATATATATATAAAAATCTGTGTTTGGCAAAGAAAACCAACAGGAAATGGTGAGTTAGAGAGATTTTCTTTAGGGCCTTTAATTTCTCATGAACAGAAGAATTTATAGTACATCACATTCACTTCACTCTTCTTCCAAACAAAAATAGGATGGAATCCAGGTTTGTGGAACTTCTGGATTTACTCCATACGAGGCGCTTTGATTGGCGGTGTGAAGTTCTAATTTCAGAATCAGAAAGGTTTTAGACCCGTATGGCTCAGGATGCAAAATTCCCCAGTAACCAACCACCGAGTACATCATTTCCACAGAATATTCCGTATTTAGGTTTGGGGGCTTTGTAGCAGATATAGATGGAAATTAATTCACATGGCGAAGCTCCAGTTTGCTCCCAGACAAAGTGATCCAACATCCTGAAAAGTTCCACTGCTGAAAAAGGAAAACAAAAGGAAACTTTATTAATTTCCCATTGCATTAATGATTCTCTTACACTCGACTTTCTGGCCATGGGGGGAATTTTAAGATTATAAGAAAATTATGTAGTTCTTCAGTTTATATGAATTTCTATTAACATGCAGATAGCTCGTGTTTATATGCTTAGTGGAAGAATAAAAGATGTTCTGTCTATTTGCTTCTAAATGATTTTAGTGTCTGTCTCATCCAGCATAAAACAAAGCATAATATATCACCAGAAACTGACAGTACGTCTCATGAATAAACAAAATGAGTGGGCTACTGTATGAAGAAAACAACAGCATAAAAATAAATATGTAAAAATTGTATAGCATAAAAAACCTTAACTTGGACGTGATGATTTTTCCTTTAAAATTTTAAGGTGTCAAAGCATTTATTCATTTGTCGAACCGTTTAATCCTAATAGGGTCACCTTGAGGCCAGAGCCTATCTCAGCCGACTCTGGCCGAAGACAGGGTACACCCTGAACAGCTAGCTCAACACACACACACAACCAATCACAATCACACCTAGGTGCAATTTTGGACAGCTAATTAGCCTAATGTGCATGTCTTTGGACCGTGGGAGGACAGTGGAGTACCCGGAGGAAACCCAGACAAGCACGGGGAGAACACGCAAACTCCACACAGAAACGCCCTGGACAAACCCAAGACTCGAAACCAGAAACTTCTTGCTGTGAGGCGGACATGCTGACCACTACACCACCGTGCCCCCCATGGCATAAAGCATGTGAAGAGAAGTTTGCTTTTATGCCGTGCAGGACATTTACTAGCAGTAGAAAGTCACAGTACATGGAAGTGTCTTTTAACTAAAAAATATATACTTTGTAAGTCAGCCAATTTTTCAAAAATCAGTTTCCCTGTTAATGTAGGGAGCACAGTGACATAGTATTCAGCACATCCACCTCCTGGGCTTGAGATCCTGGGGTTGAGTTTCGTTGGTTTCCAAATTGCCCCTAGGTTCTTTGTGTGTTGCACTGCGATGGACTTTTCGCCATGTACCCTGCCTTTACCTAGTGCTGGCTGAGATTGGGTGTTAAGGGCCTTGCTCGAGGACCCAACAGTGGCAGCTTGGTGGTACTGGGCCTTGAACCCCTAACCCTCAGATCAGTAAGATGGAGCCTTAGCCACTAAGCCACCGCTGCTCTTGATTCCTTGAGATATAAGCTGGAAACAATGATGTTAAAAATATCTTAGGATGAAGCTTCCCTCCCCTTTCCTTGAGGAATGTCATTGCTTTCATGGCTCTTGGTGTGACAGCCATGTGCAACACATCTCTGCTAAAAGAGTCATCCAGGGAGAGATCAGTCCATCTGAATGACTGACAATGGCTTGTTTGGATCAAGCAGCCCCCACAGCTAGGTCTGATTTTCAATCAATTCCTCCTGCACGTTCCTTTGCCAATGTCTGAGTCGCGCTCATCTTTCAAGCTGCCCATCTGGAACACGAAACATCCAAGGCTTCTCACATCACACGATGCATTTACATGCGGATGAAGTGCGCTTGGACTGAAAGCACTTTTTACTAGCATGATGAAAAGGCTTTAATTGTGATCCTTGACTTTGTACAGATTCTGGAGCTGCACAAGAAACTTAGTGTTCCACATTTTATATCGCATACCGTAAGTGTGGGACTCGCTCTTACTCATTTGACAAACCACTTAATTCTACCAGGGTTGTGAGGAGGCTGAACCCTGGCACCCTGGCAGAGTTCACCCTAAACAGCTCACCAGACCATCGCAGGGCCAACATACACACAACCATTCACACCCACATGGAGGAAACCCATGCAAGCACAGAAAGAACATTCAAACTCCACATGCTAACCACAACACCACTGTGCCGCTATTTATTACAAAAAATTTAATAAAATTAAAGTCACATCATTTTAATAATTGTTTGGTTAAAAAAAAAGCTAATTCCCACCACCTGTCCAACCATCATCCCTTAATCAACCCAGCTTCTCGCCTAAACTAAAATATCATCAGCTCTTGTTGCCTAGGTAACCCTTTCTCACAATCCCTGCTTTAAAGTCCTTCCGAGTAAAACTGTGAGCAGCATCAAGCTTCCCTTCAGAGCTTTTATTATCATAATAAATAGCTCATTATTACAATTATTATTATTATTATTATTATTATTATTATCATTTTTATCATTATTATTATTATTATTATTATTATTATTATTATTATTGTTATTATTATTATTATTATTATTATTATTATCATTATCATTGTTATTATTATTATTATTATTATTATTAATATTATGATTGTTATTTTTAATATTAATAATATTATGATTGTTATTAATATTATTATTGCATGACGAGTATAGAACAGAGACTCTTGTGTATCATGAACCAGTAAGAGTTAAACGTATATAAATATAATATGCCGATAGTTTTATAAATGTGGACCCAATAATCACGTTTCCGGTTATTATTTTTGTAAATTTACACGCCGCAATAATGAGCTGCTCCACCACGTTCATGTAGGCGGAATAATTAAACTTGTGTTCCTGGTTTTGAGGAACTCAGTGTTTGGTGGCATGTGCCAGTCAAGGGTATCTTTAAGCTCCGATAGATAATTACTGTAATCGAGTTGCGTGAAAAGTTCAGCTCAGTTGAACTCCGACTTCATGTCGCTTGAGGAAATTTCGCCTCTCATCTTTCATTTCGATGAATTTCATTGCCTTGTCACTCTTCGCTTCCTGTGTAGACGCCCCTTTAGACCCAGTTCCAGTCCATCTCCCCAAATCTCTAATACTCTTATCTTAGCGCTCACTCTGAGAGAACATGAGCCCTCAACACTGTAAGTGAACCGTATGCAAGATTGAATATTGAGTACAGTTTTTGGAGTCGCAGAGAACTTTTTCTTCCATTCCTTGTTAAATACGTATAAGTGTTCTGTGTGTAAACATTTCTCCTTAAAAAGAAAACAATTCTAGACTCCACCGTTCCAGCTTCATGAGCAGCCAGTTATTTAATGCTTGTTGCTTAAAGTCCTGTTTGATCCACATCAACTTGTAATACACCATTTATGTTCAAAACCTCACCTATGGTCACGTGCTGTGGGTAAAGAACAAGATCTCAGATACGAGCGGCTGAAATGAGTTTCCTTTTCAGGGTGGCAGGGCTCTTCCTCAGGGATAGGGTGAGAAGTTCTGTCATCCGGGAGGAGCTCGGAGTAGAACCGCTGCTCCTCCACGTTGAGAGGGCCAGTTGAGGCGGCTCGGGCATCTGATTAGTTGGTTACTGTGTCTCTCGGCTGGTTTGGGAACACCTCGATGTCCCCCCGGAGGAGCCGGAGGAAGCAGCTGGGGAGAGGGACATCTGGACCTCACTGCTTACTCTGCTGCCCCCATGACCCGACCCCAAAAGAGGAAGATGAAGATGGAGATTACCTTAAATGTTTTGTTGATATTCTAATTGACCCCGCCCATTCAGAAGATGCTTCACAGAGGAAACATGGTGGTGGTAGGGTTGCCAGTGTACACCATACTGTTTTAGAGCTATCAGAATGTTCCTGTGTGATCATCATGTCATCAGTACAATAGTCAAATCCTTAAATCAGTCCCTGCTATGAACCTGTAGATATACAGATGTGCAGAAGTTAGGACACATTAGTGGTAGTTAAGCTGCAGAATCGACTAATTAATTCTATCTACATTTAAAGTGCTGTTAAATTGCCTCTAGTAGATGTGATTTAAGCAAATAAAATAAAATAAATCAGTTATGTTAAGTGCATGTGACTGATTAGTTCAGTATTAAGATGCTCTAATTAGATTATAAAAAATACTGTATATTTTGGACGACTGGAAAAAAAATATTATTTCACACAGACTGAGTAGATGAAACTCATTTTACTCAACTTCTAAAACATTTAATCCTATTAGGGTTGCAAGGAGGCTGGAGCCTATCTTAGCCAACACTGTGCGAAGATGGACTACACCCTGAACAGCTTGCCAGTCCATTGTGGGGCCAACACAAATTCAAGCATTCATACTCACACCTTGGGGCAATTTGGAACAGCGAGTTAGCCTAATATGTACGTCTATGGACTGTGGGAGGAAACCAGAGTACCCGGAGGAAACCTACATAAGCACAATGAGGACTTCACATAGGAAAGCCCTTGCTGAGCCCAGGACTCGAACCAGGACCTTCTTGCTGTGAGGTAGACGTGGTAACCACTACACCAATGTGCCACCCATGTTTAAAATCACATAATACAGATAATAGGTTAAATTTGGGTATTAATGATTAGACCTCAAAGAGTATTGGTGATGCTTATTTTAACATAAATGACCACAGAAGTGGGCGGGGCTGTCCAGAGCAAGTAAACAAGCAGATCTATGCAGCAAGTGACATTTTGGGTGATAAAAAAACATGTTCAAGAAGCAACTATGGCAGCAATTTGGTTGAAGTGGGTGTAAATGGTGACCTATTTGAACCCGAGAGGGAGGAGTCTCTTGTGGAGACGGTGAGACGTCACATTCTAGTGACTCTGAGGACGAGAACGCTGCCAGAGATGAGTGTGACGGTGAATCCAAAATGGTTTATGCAGGCAATGTTTTTTCAGTTCCTGTCATCAGTTGGTTTAGAAAGAAAAAAGAAATGCTTTCCTCGTTGTTTGTGAAGCTGAGCACAGACTGATAATGTGTTATGCTACTCGGGGTCAGTGACATCCAACAATCCAACGAGTTCCTGGTTTTGAGGAAACCCAGAGTCGTAGTACTCACGCACACTTTAAAATCGGACATGGACTGCTGTTGCTGGAAGGATCCGCTGATGTTAAACGTGATCGTTTTAAATAGCTAGTAGCGCTCATTCACCACAGGTCCACTTTAATTCACTGTAACTGGGCAAACCACTGAAAAACTAGTGACAAAGAAGTAACACCTGAGAACAGAATATGCTTCAGTGAATATTAGCCGTATAAGGAGACTGGTGCCATTTCTTATCCTACCTCTTTTCCCTTCTATCAATCTGCTGAATTCACTTTTTCTTATCATGCATTATCTGACAAAATGGGTTCGAGGAATCATAAATCAGAAAGTGTAGTTTACCTCTATGTGGCAATAGCTCTTACTTGAACCTGAGCGCCCCTTTAAAGATTACCCTGATAAGTCCAGGTTTTGTCTGAACCATTTTATTCTGGTTTCACAGCTTCCAACCTGTGCAGCTAATACCATATCAAAAGGGAGTGCAGATTATTTCATATGAAAGCATAGCATGCAACTTGCTGAGCATTCCCCTGCTATTCATTTTTTTTAGGTTAACCATTCCTCTTCTTCTTCTCCACCTATCTGATAATGGTGTGCAGTTTATTTAGCCCAAAAAAAAAAAGATCAAATATCAGGCAGGGTTTAATCCTGCTGCTTTGGTCCTTATTAAGCCAAAGACAGGCATCTGTATCAGACATCACATAGTCCTCATAGAGCCATGAAAACAAGATCACACTGCAGCAAGATTTTATTAAAATATAGTATGTTGAGTGAAGTACAACCAGTTAGACGTTCTGAACAGTTTTACCTTGTCAGGAGATGATGTTTTACCCTCTTTTTTTTTTGTTGTTGTTTGTTTGTGTGCAGTATAACTCAAAAAATGTTGCATGAATTTTTATGAAATTCTTTTCTAGAGTAGGGTGTGGCACAAATAAAAAAACTTTTAATTTTGAAGGTGATCCATGCATGGGATCATGCTGGGAAAAAAAATCCAGAAATCCCCAAAAATGCTGGTCAGTTAATGAACATACTCTAAGCTACATATTAGCAAATCTAGTTAGCTTTCTGTTTTGCGCTTGGCAGCGTGGTGGCATAGGGGTTAGCACGTCCGCCTCACGACACAAAGGTCCTGGATTCGAGTCCCAGGCTCGCGTGTTTCTGTGTGGAGTTTGTGTGGGTTTCCTTCAGGTACTCCAGTTTCCTCCCACAGTCCAAAGGGCTAACTTGTAAGCTGATCAGGCTCATACGATAGGCCCCACCCTCCCCACGACCCTATTAGGATTAACACGTTTAGCAAATGACTGATGAATGTCCTGCTTTCAAGTGGGGCAAAATGTTCATCAGAGGCTCACTAGGGGAGACATTTCATTATAATAATGCCAAGTTATAATGAAACCTGCAGTCTTAGGCACATTTTTCTGGTTATTCAATACATTTGTCATCATAATCCATTGATGGCTGGCAAAGGTACCTTGCATTCATTAGTTTTTCTTTTAGTTATAATATATTTACCCTTGTTTAAAAATTAATGTTTATAGAAATTTTTATATTTATAAGAAATTCTTATATAAGGTTTTATAAAAATGTTGAGACTCCGGGCAAAGTCGTCCTTTGAATGTCTTTTTAATGCCTTTTTTTTAGCATCATAAGGCTTGCAAGCTTGTGCTGTAGTCCAGAGGTCTGCAACTCCTGATCCTTCAATTATTTTGAGTTTCTGCTGAAGAAGACTACAAAATTCTATTCTTGTCTAGAGATCTACAAGATCTACCTGCCCAAACTACATTGTCCTACTGCTGTTTAGGGGAAAACGTCTGTATAATTCACAAGAATCTTTATATAACTGTTTGTAAAAATGATCTGCATTTTTACTGACCAACTTTGTATTTTGCAAATATAATCAAAGTTAGAATTTAAAGCCAGCAATTAACTCAACTTACTAAACCGGGACAGGGGTATGTGCCATTGAGCCATTGTGTTACATCACCTTTCTTTTTAATTTCACATTTTTATCATTTGGGAACAGTGGATACTAATTACTGCAGTTTTGCAATTGGATTTTTTGTCCATTCCTACTTAATGCAAGACTTGAGCTGCTCAACAGTCCACAGTCCCTGTTATGTGATTCTCCTCTTCATGATACGCCTCACATTTTCAGGAGGAGATCTGGACTGGCAGCAGGCGCGTAGCTCGTACAGAATGAGGTCAGGCATTGTCCTGCTGAAATAAGCATGACCTTCACGCTTAAAGTAGAATAAGAGCCTTCCAAACTCTCCTGTTACACACACACACACACACACACACACACACACACACACACACACACGTCACACTTCACACACATCACACGTCACACACTTCACACACATCACACACTTTACACACATCACACACATCA
>JAOUQZ010000049.1:1464299-1475240 GCA_028564935.1 Neosilurus hyrtlii | reverse complement strand
TCAGTGTATATACATATTGTTATGGCTGATCGGTGTATATACATACTGTTATGGCTGATCAGTGTATATACATATTGTTATGGCTGATCGGTGTATATACATATTGTTATGGCTGATCGGTGTATATACATACTGTTATGGCTGATCGGTGTGTATACATACTGTTATGGCTGATCAGTGTATATACATACTGTTATGGCTGATCAGTGTATATACATATTGTTATGGCTGATCGGTGTATATATCGATCAGCCATAACAGTATGTATATCCATGATGATAAGTGATCCTTATCAAATATTCAATTTGTGATGATTACAAATGTGCTAATTTTCTTATCCGGCTTTTATTATGTGCTGTTCAGCATCTTCTTCCAAATCACACAATAATTCCAAGTCATCCAGCATGAGTGTCTTTAGTTGCCTAGCAACACTAGCCACGGAAAGGATGCTGTGTGTGTTTGTGAAGGTAAATCAGGGGGCAAGCTGGTTTTAAAATAGGCTTTCACGTGGGCAGGACCTGAACTTTACATCAGTGATGGTGTGGATTACATCACTGTCAAAACCAATAGAGTTTCTACCTTTTTATAACAGTCTGAGCAAGCGGTCATTTCTGCGTTCATTTGACTCTACATGCCAGCAGGGCTGCCATAATGAATTTAATTGAGAGGATATTAATTCTTAATTAGTCCTAGATTGGAAACAATCCTGTGTATGCTTTGTGTTAAATAGAATTCATAAAGTCAGAGGCCCTATTTTATTGAATCAACGTGAGATCTTCCGCCCAATAAAGGTTTCATCAGCCCATTAATAGGTCCTCCATTTGCCCTGGAGGTTAGTTTGACCTCGATTATGGCTGTACATGCAGACCCTCTGTCACATAAAGATGTTACTTTCGTGCCCTCCTTCCTCCCCCTTCCCATTCCTAATAGCTTTGGGCTGAGATGAGGTCTCAAAGCAGCATCAGAAAATGGATGCTAAAAAAAAGAAACATAGCAATGAGTGAATACTGTATTTAGTATTGTGGCATAAAAGAAACTTTTTTGCATTCAGTGAGTATTTTTCATTTCATTTTTCAAACTTTTTTCTTTTTTCCTCTCTTTGGTTTGCAGGGAGGCTGGAGGCTGATCAACTTGCCAGACCATCGCAGGGCCAACACACGCTTAACCATTCACACTTACATTCACACCAAGGGGCAATCGAGACTCTCATCACTCATTTACTTAATCCTACTATTATGGTCGCAGAGAGGCTGGAGCCTATCTTAGCCGACACCGGGCGAAGGTGGGGTACATCCTGAGCTGCTCGCCAGACTAATACACACACAGACCACCATTTGGTGAAATTTTCACAGTTTAACTTTAATAAAATCTGTATTGTCTTTTCCCCTGGTCTCATTGTTTGGTCACGTATCTTTAAAAGACAAGAATTCTTTGAATCAAATTGTTAAATTATCCAGTCGACTACTTGGTGAGTCTCAGCTCTTTCCAGTATCCCTGTAACGCTTCTTTCATTTTAAACGAACGTCTCTCACCCACTACATGGCAACTTTCCCTCCGGACGAAGGTTGTTCGTCCCTAAGAGTAAAACAAAGCGATACTGGAGCAGTTTTGTTCCAGCTGCTGTAACAGCACTAAATGAGCTGAAGGTAGATTTTGCACATATTTATTAGTTTTATTGCTCTATTATCTTAATATTATTCTATTCAATGCCTTTTAACCTGGCTCAGTTCCAGAAGTGTTTTAACTGTGATTTTATTAACCAACCTTGATTAGGGAAGCTTTGAGTACATACTGTACATCCATCCATCCATTTTCTAAGCTGCTTAATCCTAATTAGGGTCAGGGGGAGGCTGGCACCCATCTCAGCCGACTCTGGACGAGGGCGGGGTACACCCTGGGCAGTTCACCAGGCCATCACAGGGCCAACACACACATTCACACTCACAAGCACACTTAGGGGTGATATGGAACAGCCAATTATCCTAATGTGCATGCTTTTGGACTGTAGAAGGAAACTGGAGTACCCTGAAGAAACCCACACGAGCACGGGGAGAACATGCAAACTCCAGACAGAAATGCCCCGATCCTAGGAATCAAACCTTCTTGCTGTGAGGCGGACGTGCTAACCACTGAACCACCATGTCGCCACTTTGAGTACATTTATCACTGATCATTATCTCTTACTTGTTTTAATTATTTATTGTTTTACCTTCGGGTTCTAATAAAGTTACTTACCTGCCTACGTACCACCAAATACACGCTTACACTCACACCAAGGGGCAATTTGTAACAGCCAATTAGCCTAATGTGCATGTCTTTGGGCTGTGGGAGGAAACCGAAGTACCTGGAAGAAACCCACACAATCATAGGGAACACATGCAAACTCCACACAGAAACACCTGAGCATGGGGCATAAACCAAGGACCTTCCTGCTGTGAGGCCTACGTGCCAACCACTACGTCACTGTGCCACCCTCGAGAATATCCAAGTAACCCAATGTGCATGTCTTTAGACTGTAGGAGAAAACTGGAGTACTCAGAAGAAATCCACGCAAGCACGGGGAGAACATGCAAAGTTCCCACAGAATACCCTCGCCAGGCTTAAACCCGAGGCCTCCTTCCTGCGAACCACCACGTCACTGTGCCGCCCAGTGAATATAAATCCATGAATGTATTCATTCATCTGTCGAACTGTTTAATCTTTCTAGGGTCACGGAGAGGCCGAAGCCTATCTAAGCCAAATCTCTGTGTGTGTGTGTGTTGGCACTGTGATGCACCGGCGAGCTGTTCCCCACCTTTGTCCAATGTCAGCTAAGATAGGCTCCAGCCTCCCTCGGACACTATTAGGATTAAGCGGCTTGAAAAATAAACGAATGACTGTTTGGCTGAGGCTCTTTCTCTTTGTTCTTTTCACAGCTCACTTGCATTTATTTTCGATCTTCTGGCAGAACTTTGGTGCAGTGATATTGCAGTGTATTGCATCTTGTCTTCTTTTTTACTCCCCTAACAGTTATGTGATTGGATCTGTTTCCACCTTCCTGGTAAAGCGACTGTAATAAAGGTGTCTTGCGATAATTCATATGAATATGATCATGAAGTTGTGCCAATTTTTTTCTCTACAATCAACATTAACGCTGAAGTGAAACCCATATAACTGGTACATTTACAGCTTTTGACAAACGTCCTTATCCAGAGCAACTTACATTTTTATCTCGTTTTCATAACTGAGCAGGTGAGGTTTAAGGGCCTTGCTCAAGGGCCCAACGATGACACATTGGTGGACCTTCAACCTTCTGATTGGTTACCCAGAGCCTTAACCTCTGAGCTATCACTGCCCCAAAATTTAGCATCACAGGTCCAATGTGGAGATACTGGGGCTTGAACCGAGAACCTTATACATGCAAAGCGTACACATCCCCGACCCCTGGCATTGCTTCACACTGCAGAGTGTTTTCATTCTGACTTTTGTTGTTAATTTTCATTGGAATAGTTCATGTTTACTAAATACATGTTGTAATCCCGAGACCCCTGTCTATTGCTCTTGTTGCTTTTCCAGGTTTCCTTTAACTATGTTCCTCTGAAATAATTCTGCACTGCCTCCAGCAAAAATCACCCTACTTTACATGCTGCATTCATTAAACTTTTATGCTTGATTTTCACCCCTTGATAAAATATACATATTGTATAGAAGGACAGTTGAGGCAGGTAGCATCAGGTGATTTGCCCTTCTACACTCTTATCGATTTGCATTTCATCAAACAGTATGCATTTCTTTTCTTTTCTTTTCTTTTTTCTTTTCTTATTTTGCATATAGCAGGTATGATTATATTAAAGTGTAAGTGAAGCATGATCATGTGGTTAGTTGTGTGGGACATAATTCATACTTGGTTTCAGATGTTACATCATGCTCTCATACATACATCACTACAGTCTCACAAAAACACAACTGCACTAACCCATCAAAATATGATGGCGGTGTGGCAAAACAGGCACAACCTCACAGGGGGGCAGATTGGGAGGCGAATTTGCATGCTTAAAATGATGGAAGTGTGGCAAAACATTAGGCAAAAGCACAGTGTGAGTGGGTTGTCATTAGATAATGTTTACTGAACACAGTTCTGTGGCACCCTGCAAGAACCAGACAACCCACAAAATGTTCATTTAGAGAAAAAACAAGATGAGTTTTTGTTTTTCAAAAAAAAATCAACAAAACTTGGGAAATGGCATCTTTAACTAATACTGTTCTAACAATTTTATAGATTGTTTATAGATACCATGATGCCTAAGGTCTACAATACTGCAATGGTCAAGTGGGTTGTCTGGGGCTTTCACAGTGCCACAGAGTTCAGAAAGGTCTCTATGGGAATCAGTGATGGTTAATGACAAACCCATCATGGGATCGATATGATGTCACTGCGGTCCAACACAGTTTGAAACTGCACTGGACTGATATCAGAACTGCCCTGTGTGAGGCCAGCTTCATACAAACAAACTTACCATCACATAAACACTATGTACTATTTTTTTTCTTTCACACACTGTCAAACTGTACTACACACACTCCTGATGTCACGTAAACGAGGGTATGATAGAGTGTAAGAGAGAGCAGTGGTGTTTGTGTGGGGGTATAATAGTGTATGATGAGAGTATAAGCCACCAGTGGCAGTGGCTCTGGTTATTATGGAGCTGATGAAGTTCTAGATATTACGGGGTTCTGGGTTACTGAGGTGGAGATCAAGGGTTTAAACCCCAGTATCACCAAGCTGCCACTGTTGGGCCATTGAGCAAGGCTCCTAACCCTTAACCGGTCACTTTTATAAATGAAAAACGTAAGGAAGATGTTGTGTGGGGCGGCACAGCGGCACAGCAGTTAAAGGCAAGAAGATCCTGGGTTCGATTCCTGGCTCGGGGCGTTTCTTTGTGGAGTTTGCATGTTCTTACCTGTGCTTGCGTGGGTTTCCTCCAGGTACTCAGGTTTCCTCCCACAGTCCAAAAACATGCCCAGTAGGCTAATTAGCTGTTTCAAATTGTCCTCAGGTGTGAGAGTGAGTATGAGTGGTTGTCTGTGTGTTGCCCTCTAATGGCCTGGTGAGCTGTTCAAGGTGTACCCCGCCTTCGCCCAGAGTCGGCTGAGATAGGCGCCAGCCTCCCCATGCCTCTATTGAGGATTAAGTGGCTTAGAAAATGAATGAATGAATGAATGTTATGTTTGAAACTAAGTATGAATTATGGCCCGCACAGCCCTTCATATGATCTTTCGCTCTATCCATATGCTGCATGTTTGCATACACATAAAATTGCAGGTTTATCAGGACAAATCATTTACAGCATTTCCTTTTATGGTGGAATAAATATCCAACCTTCTTTGGTGTTTTCATTTCAAATGTATTTTTCTGCAAGACAAGACACAGTTTAGTTTTAATAATACACGGGCAAGATGGAAGAATTTAGGATGGCAAATGCCGCAAGACAGGACTGTTATTAAAAAATCCATCACTGTCTGAGTTATGGACATTCTCATTAGAGCGGGAATGCCATAGCAGCCGAGCCTCCTAACGGGTAGTATCATGTTATTGGAATATTTAGTTCTGGCCAAGGTCTAAAGAGACTGACTGGGCCACTGTAATCCCTTTGGAATAGATTTGACGTGGGACTGTATTGGGAATTCTGCCATGCCTATGTATTCTCATGTCAGTCTCAGTCAGAAAAGAAGCAGCTCTGGCACACACTGTCACTCCCCAGTGCATTTCTCCCACTCGCCTCTTAAAATCATTGCCACATAGTGATGCTCCATTTTGCATGGTGAATTTTTAAGCTGTGTCTGAAAATCTTTTTGAGGCATACAGTATTCATTAAGGGATAAAAAAAGTTAGGCATGTGATTTATGTACTTAATTTATTTAGCTATGAAGAGAAATCTATCCTCCTGATTTTATCATCATTGTCACCATTCAGGGCGGTTATCATATCCGCCTCACAGCAAGAAGTTCCTGGGTTTGAGTCCTGAGCTCGGCGAGGATGTTTCTGTATGGGGTTTGCATGTGTGCTTGTGAGGGTTTCCTCAGGGTACTCTGGTTTATACTTCTGGAGAAAAAAATACATGTATAGTAAACACTGCTGTGGAGTTTTTACATAGGGCACAATTTTATGAAGATTCTTCATCACAATATCCTGCCTAGTATTTTCATTCAAATGTGTGAGATTTACCTTTCACATCTCCACTGAGATTTTCATCACGTCGCCATTTTCATATCCAAATGCTAACACGGAAAGAATGTGCGAGTAGAGGCAAGTTGATTTCACCACTGGTGGGGTGTTGGAAGTAGGTGAGAATCAGCTGAGCAGTACGTGACGAGCTCAAATACAGAAAGTACGTTACACCAGAAAGCGAAATTCTGACAGATTTAGGTGCAGCAGAGAGCATCTCCAGTTCTCCGAACAATATCTAAGAACTGATGTTGTGATGTACATTTTATTTTTAAAGAAACATGCTCCAGGACACTTTATTAGGAATACTGGTACACATTTTCATGTAATTATCTAATCATGTGTACAGGCCAAAAATTTTTCATATTAGACATTAAAACAGTGGGAAATTGGAATTGCAGTGACTCTGGAATGTTTTCTGGTTCCATACAGGCTGGTTTGAATATTTTGGAAATGGCTGATATCCTGGAATTTGTATATTTTTATGTTTTCAAGATTTTACAGTTGAACTTGTTAAAAATGCTCATTCACTTCCCAGGTACATTAAATAAAGATGAAATACAGTGTCATCCACGGTGTCTTTCTGAAACCATTTGCTTTCTCCTGTACGGGAGTCTCATTGACGCCTGCACAGGACGAGATGAATCGGTGTTGCACTGCCAAGTTATTGTGTATGTGCCGATTGTTCCTTCGGTCACGTTTGTTTGGTTGGTTCCTTCAGTCTCTTTATTGTACTTGTTAACAGACAGTGAACCAAAAAAAGATGTAAAACAAGACATAAAAGATATTAAACACGTGAGCTGGGGTGGTTTCAGTAGGAAACCCTGGCCAATTTGCTTAATCTAACCAGGGTCACGGGATCAGCTAACACTGGGTGTACCCTGCCTTCATTAATATTCATTAGCCTAATATGCATGTCTTCAGACTGTGGGAGGAAACCAGAGTACCTGGAGGAAACACATGCAAGCACAAGAAGAACATGCAAACTCCACATAGCAACATCCTGGCCTGGGAATGGAACACAGGACGTTCTTGATAAAGGCGGACAGTCAAACCACCGTGCCGCCGCAGGAAACCTTTCCAATCAGCCAAAAAACATGAAGGATATTCACTCATAAATGGGCTCCTTCTGAACCTTTTGAGGTCAGACCTGACAGGAAGTGGACAGTAATTAAAAAATCTATCTTTATTACCATGATGAACAGATAAGCACCTCAGTCCTTCCAAAGTCCAAAGACATGCACAGTAGGTCAACTGGCTACTTTAAATTGCTGAAAGGTGAGTAAAAATGGCTGTTCACCTTCACCAGAGTCTGTTTCTATGTTTTTCTCTTAGCAGGCTTACGAAAAAACTGTTGATCTGATCTGAATGGACAACCCACTGGACAACACCCCCCCCCCCACTCTCACACACACACACACACACAAATTCCTTATCTTTAACATAGTGCAAAGTGTTCATCTGACACCCACTAGGGGGAGACATTTCATTATAACTATGCCAAGTTATAACCATCCTTTAATCATTGTACCTGGCGGAGGTACATTGCACTCTGTGAGTGCCCTTCTAGTTTTGTCTGTGTTAATACTGCAACAAATTGGCAACCTGTTCAGGGATTGACTACAGCTTCCTTTGAGACTCTGATGGATGAGCGGAATACATAATGAATGAATGGATGGATGGATGCACAAGCCAAGATCAGGAATCTAAGGTTACAGGGCATTTTAATAATATAATACACTGGATTTTAGAAGTATATCAATGTCAGGTCTTAGAAGTGTGTGTGTGTATGTGTGTGTGTGTGTGTGTGTGTGTGTGTGTGTGTGTGTGTGTGTGTGTGTGTGTGTGTGTGTGTGCATTTAATAAACTCTTGCATAAACATATTTTGTGTTATGCTTTGTGGTGATTCAGTGAAGCAGAATCATTCTTGCATGACCCTTAGTGTTTTCAGTGCAGCATGAACAAGTAGTAAAAAGTGCACAGGTGACTGCACATATCCTGAATTGCCTGTGTTGTATTAGCCCTGCTTGGCACTTGCTCTACACTGTGACAAAGGAGCAGATGGAGGCATCGCAGGTGGGATAGGCTGCCACTTCTGTTCCCGGAGAACTGGAGAGAAATTAAGCCAAGAAGTCTATTCGAACGTCCCTCCTCTCAGCAGAGGCCATGGCGTCTGAGCTCGGTGGTGATAAATGGATGTGCACAGACGCTAATCAAGCACATGCTAGAATGGATAAAGGGATGGGGACAGCTTACATCTTGCCTCAGTTGCAAGGTTCAAGTTCATGTGGCATCATTGAAGGATGATTCATTTCATTCATATGATTCATTTTGGTTATACGGGACAAAAACAAGGGAACAAGAATCATGAGAACCATAAATCATGAGTTTCATGAATTTGATTTGGGAATTGTGAAACATGGGGTATCTGATGAACGATGTTACCATGTTGGGGGAAGAAAATTTATGGTTTAGTTGTTGTGAAAATAAGAAAGTAAAGTGTACTCACCTGTACGTTTTTTCATGTCATAGGTCGTACTTTAAGTTGGTTGTTATATTAATCCATTATATTAATCCCTTCACCTAAGAAGGAAAATGTATAACTTTTATACAGGTTAAAGATAAATAGGCCCCTAATAATCACTATTGTGCATTAAATTATTATTATAATTATAATGCAGTATTATTATTTTTCTAATAATGCCTTAAAGCACAAGCATGCCTTGGTTCAGCAGCAGGCATGCCCTATTCGCATCTTCCTCTCTCTCTCTCTCTCTCTCTCTCTCTCTCTCTCTCTATATATATATATATATATATGTTCACATACACGATATATATAACTGAACTTTTTGCTTCATAGAACAAACCTTAAACAAAATAAATGTTAATACCCAGCCTAATGGTCATGTATACTTGTTGTCTTAATATAAACATACAATAATGTCTATAAAATTATAAACTACTAGAGTACCTGAATAATAATAATCATTACCATCAGCATCATTGGTAATAAACAAACAAACAAACAAACAAACAAACAAACAAACAAGTAAATAAATGAATAAATAAATGAATGAATGAATAAATGAATAAATAGGCCTGAGACTGTATAACGGATACAAATATGAATACCTGGTAATTACTACTGGTAATTATGATAACTGCCTTAATGCTTGATGCCATGATGGCTTGTGACATACTCACTCACTCTCTCTCTCTCATTTGCCGAACTGCTTAATCCTACTATTACGATCAGGGGAAGGCTGATGCTACACCAACACAACTATTCACACTCACATGTGGACCGAGGGTCGATTGGAAACAGACACTTAGCCTAATGTGCATGTTTCTAAACTGCGGGAGGAAACCGGAGTACCTGGTGGTAACCCACACAAGCACTGGGAGAACATGCAAACTCTACACAGAATTTGAGAATGAGACAGATTTGCTAATCACTACATCACCCTGCTGCTCACTTATGACAAATCCTAATTAAAATGCATATAACTCATTCGTGCTTGTGCATCAGTCCAACCAATTGACTTACAGCCTTCAGTAAGCAGTGAACAAGGATCTGATTTTCGCTTTCTGCCATTAAATCATGGAGATGTCAGGAGGGGGTCAGCTGTGTGGGTTTAGCTGCTAATGTGTATAGCGCTAAGTTTAATTGCATTATATTATGGTTAAAAAGAGGTAGAGTATGACATGATGAAATTGTGTATTATTTATTTACTTTTTATTTACCTACTTGTAGCACAATACTGGTGATAACTGATCTGAGTTTCATTTATAAAACTGTGCGTAGGATCCTTACTGAAAGTGTACATGAGCCAAAAACCAATAAATTTAAACCTGTGCCGCACCAATAAATTAGGCCTCTGGTCTCTTTCTTTGATTTTCTTCTATTAACCCTACCTAACCACCCGGAGTGGAAGGTTCCGCCGGTGGAACCAAACAGAATTTTCGTGAAATTGTTTTAAAAATTAAATGAATAAAATGTTTACTAATTTTAAACGGTTGTTGCTGAGTTTGTGATTTATATGAGCGTATATATTACTTTGAGAGCTGAAATATTAGAGAAAAAGTGAGAGCATGATATACAACCTCAAATGCCCCTGGAAGGCCTCAGACTCCAGAGGGCTGAGCCTTTTTTATCTGCGCCTCTAAATCTACCATGTTTACATCAACCATCCATTTACTTTCGGTTGAGTTGGTAAAGGCGATCCAGACAACGGCAACATGGTGGCGTAGTGGTTGGAACGTCCACCTCACAGCATGAAAGTCTTGAAGTCTGGGTTCAAGTCCTGCATGTTCTCCTCGTGCATGTGTCAGTTTCCTCGGGGTACTCTGGTTTCCTTTCCAGGTCCAAAGACGTGCATGCATGGCTATTCCGAATTAGGTACCCCGCCTTCACCCAGAGTTGGCTGAGATAGGCTACAGCCAATCCGTGACCATAATAGGATTAATAGCTTCAGTGAAGGAATGAATGAATTAATTACACATTTGAGTAAATATTATTGTTGTTTCATAGCTTAATGTCTTATAATTGCAAAGGAAAAGCTCTCCAGCTGCCTCTCCGAGTTCTCCATGTTTTTTCTCTTGGGTTTTATATCTCACTCACTGCACCATAAGTCTTATTTAGCTGATGTGTTTTCTCTCTCTCTCTCTCTCTCTCTCTCTCTCTCTCTCTCTCTCTCTCCCTCTCTCTATCTCTCTCTCTCTTTCTCTCTCTGTCT
>JAOUQZ010000049.1:1441809-1457653 GCA_028564935.1 Neosilurus hyrtlii | reverse complement strand
TCACCCCCCTCAATCTCTCTCTCTCTTCTCTCTCTTCTCTCTCTCTCTCTTCTCTCTTCTCTCTCTTCTCTCTCTTCTTTCTCTCTCTTCTCTCTCTCTCAATTTCTCTTTCTCTCAATCTCTCTCTCAATCTCTCTCAACCTCTTTCTCTATCTCAACCTCTCTCTCTCTCTCAACCTCTCTCTCCCTCTCTCTCTCTCTCTCCCTCCCTCTCTCTCTATCAAACCCCCCCCCTCTCTCCCTCTCTCTCTCTCCCCTTCTCTTGCTCTCTCTCTCAATCTCTCTCTCTCTATATATATATATATATCTCTCTTTCAAACTCTCTCTAACACAAAAGCTCTCTCTCACTCTCTCTCTCTCTCTCTCTCACTCTCTCTCTCTCTCTCTCTCACTCTCTCTCTCTCTGTGTTTGTGTACAACAGCGTTTGAAATAAATGTAAAAATGTTTTCTGTGGGATTTTTTATTTATTACTAATAATAGATATTTTTTTATTTTAATATTATGACAAAATAAATATTTATTATATTTAATATTTATATTCCTGACTTTGTATTTATTTATTTGCATTTAACTGCATTTTTCAGTAATAATAATGATAATTATAATAATGATAATTATGATTAGTTAAATATGGGGAGGGGGAGGGGGAGGAGGGGGAGGAGGAGGAGGATGATGATGGTGGTGATGATGATGATGAAGAAGATGGCGCTGGTATTTTTTCTTTATTTATTCGGAGTTTCTGGGTATCTGGTGGGCGTGTGAATCTGCAGACGTCCTCAGGTCAGTGTTCAGCCTCCACAGATGTAGCCACAGGAATGTAAAGGCTGGATTGCGGTCCATCCTGCAGGGGGCTTTGCGGCCGCTTCGTTTTCTGAAATTAAGAAGGGAATATTCTGATCATGCGTTCTGGCGTCGCTTCTGTAGAGCGGACGTGCGGTGTGCACACTAATCCAACTACAATTGATTCGCACATTGAGACGAGAGCGGTACAGCAGAGGAAGCTTGGCACTTGTTGTGATTCGGTGATGCCTTTCCACGAGGTCGGCGAGAAGCGGCCGCGATGAACCGACTGCCTCTGAAAGTCACTGGCTCATAATTAGTTCATATGTCACAGATGTCTTCCTGCGTGGAGCTCGCCTTCGTTATCAGAGATGAGTTTAGCAGGAAGAACGGGATTGCAGAAAGAGGGCAGAGTCGAAAGAGGACGAACGGCTGCCTCTGAGTTGTCATGGAGATATAGTGAATAAGCAATTGTTGCCTGTGAAGCTTGAGCTTAAAGGGATCCCTGGCGCCAGCGCATGTCCATATAAGCCCACAGTTCAGAGCTTACGCCACGTAACGCCGTCGTGGACGTCCTACAGGTTCACACTGTCTGATATCGTCATGGATCTTCTACACGTTATTCTATTTGGGTTATTCAGGTTTCTTTGTAAGCATGTTTTTTTTTCTTTCTTCCTTTTTTTATATCACCCACATTATTTCAATTTTCAAAGCTAGTATATATTTATGAACGCTTGGGCTTTCGCTCTCTTGTGAAGGATTATACACGGTCTCGCTTTTCAATTTTCCTCTCAGGGTATGTCTCTATTTGTATTCGGGCCTCACAGCCGCGGCCTTTTTTGAGGCTCCAGTTGATTTAAATTCATTTTCTGTCCTCACTTAGACCAGACTCACAATCACAGTGTGTATATAAGGAATACATCGTATATATTTATTTATTTATATTTATATTTATATTTATATACACACTGACATTTATCTCCATCCGGCGTCGGGTTCATTTCTCACCGACGTCTTGACGCGATGATGAAAAAAACTGAACCCCTCCATAAAGTCTTCTCCAGCACATCCCAGAAACTTTCAGCAGGGTGAAGGTCGGGACTCTGAGGGGCCGAT
Source organism: Neosilurus hyrtlii (assembly GCA_028564935.1). Taxonomy (NCBI): domain Eukaryota; kingdom Metazoa; phylum Chordata; class Actinopteri; order Siluriformes; family Plotosidae; genus Neosilurus; species Neosilurus hyrtlii. The sequence continues at coordinate 1,455,756 of JAOUQZ010000049.1, read as the reverse complement.
ACTTAAGTGAAAATGATCCCTCGTGCTCCCTGAACCACTCGCTCATTATCTGAGTCCCTGTTTTATATCCGTTAAAATATAAAGATGGGAAGAAAAAGTGCGTTGATGTGATAACCTGCTCATTCACTACATTCAGATCATCAGCCGACTTCATTTTATTGCCACATTAATGTTGCTGAGCCTCGACCGGACCAACCGGAGCAGCAGCGCCATGGAGATCACACGCTGTGATCAAGGATAAAAGCTCCCCATTAAAGTATTAGCGTGACACTTTTTTTGGCCAGACAGCGTGTATGTAATTTTATATATATATATATGAGGTGCTGCGATGGCTTGTGGAGCTGTTCAGGGTGTACCCTGCCCTTGCCCAGAGTCGGCTGAGATGAGCGCCAGCCTCCCCGTGACCCTAATCAGGATTAAGCAGCTTAGAAATAATTCATACTTTCTTTTAGGTCAGTTCTGTGCAGAATGCGGTCAGTGAAAGTGAATGTTTGTGTGTGAGTGTTGGCCCTATGATGGTCTGGCGAAGCTGTTCAGGGTGTACCCTGCCTTTACCCGGAGTCGGTTGGGATAGGTTCCAGCATCTCCACGACCCTTTTATAGTAAGTGGTTGGGTAAATGGCGGTGATTTATCTGTAAAGTGGTTGATTTGACAGTTTGTTGTTCTGCTGATTGGCTCGTGTCCTATTTGCATGATCATTTGCGGCAGGGTGAAAGGTTGACAGGTTTGACATTGTTAAATGATGTGAGTGAAAGTTACTGGGCGTCGCGGCGGAGGAATATCCCGTCGAGACATTTATCAAAGTATTTTACACAATATTAGTGAAGGAAAAAAAATAAACACAAATGTAATTAAGTGATGAAGGTCATGTTTATAAATTGTTTTGCTCTGTGAGCTGAAATGGCTGTGTGAGTGTTCTCCCGGCGTGCGAGTGCTTCACGTGTGTCCGTCACTGCTGCTGATCTTCCTGCTGTTAAATAGAGATGGGTTTAGACTTGAATGCCATGATTTGATTCATTTCCAGGGTTAGAGTTGGGGTTTCGTATCTGAAGATCGAGGCGAGTGATAAGCGATTATTGAATGGGCTGAAGTATGATATGGAGAATTATTCGCTCGAGGGGTTATGATCTGCCGAGGCCACAGGTGAATAACACCCTCCGAGATGGAATAATTCCTGTCGTACAATAATCGTTGTTTTCACTTATCAGATGGCGGTGATGCAATAATTTGGCGAATAAGGATACCCAGAGTTATTCGATGGCTGTCCACCAATCAGAACCGAGTAAACATTTTGAGTCAATAATAATCCCCTGTAATAAAATTCAATTCAATTCAATTCAATTCAGTTTTATTTGTATAGCTCTTTTTACAACTGACATTGTCACAGCTTTACACTGTAAAATTAATTTAAAAAGGAATTTAAACATTTTTCTACAACTCAGAACCTATTTAATTATCTATGTTTATTCATAGCAGACGTCAATCTAGACAATTCTTCACCCAAAAAACCCCCCCGCTCACTTAATCACTCACTTAATCGCTCACTTATTGGCTGAACTGCTTAATTTTAAGCAACCTGTGGTTGCCGCGAGGATGGACAAAAGCAGGGTACACCCTGAACAGCTCGCCAGCCCCTTGCGGGGCAAACACACACACACACACACACAGTTACTAACTGTGGCTGTGGACGAGAAACATTGTCACCTCAAACGTATTTTAACATTTCTGCTGTCATCAAGAGGTCACCACGTGTCTTGCACCGTCGTCCATGTTGTCAACGTTTTCGTCGTTGCCCATCATCATACTTGTGGGGCCAGTGGTGTAGTGGGTAGGGTGCTGGGATCATGATTGAGAGGTTGTGGGTTCGAATCCCCACTGTGCTGAGACCCCTGGGCGAGGTCTTAACCGCAAGTGTTCCTCTGTCCGCCCAGAGGTGTGAATAGGTTCCAGTAAAAGTACTGGGAAGATGACCTGCGATGGACCAGAGTCTCATCCGGGAGGAGGTTAAGCTCTGTCTCGGGTGGCCAGGAGGCTCGGGTGTAAAAGCCCACCAGACTTTTCCTCACCTTACCTTTACCATCATCGTACTTACTTGTAATCTGTAACTTCTTCCCAACCAGTCAACTTATTTTTACCAAACTTTCACAGAGTCTTAATTACGTCATACCACTGTTACCCCTACATCATTTTTTGTATTAAATCTTTTTATACCAAAATATGGATTGTTTATCCACAAATCCTCCTATATATATATATATATATGTATACTGGTATTAAATCATTTTTTTAAATAAGTTTTTTATGGTGGTGGAAATAAGCAGGCCAGGCGACACTAGTCCTCCCTGAACACTTATAGATTCTGAAACTAAATGGTTGTTCGGCTGCGTGCAGCTCAGCCCCATCAAGAAACCTTTAAGATCCATTTGTAAACACATGTTAATTGTAGAGAGACCTAATTCTGCTGCCCATTATCGCCCCTGACTCTATTATTACAACAAATGAGTGCTCGCTAATGGAACCATGTGGCCTCGCAGTTTTCACAGTAAACACTACAGAAGCGTATTAAACATATTAGACTGAACCTTATACAAGCCGAAGAAGAAGTAAACTTTCAGTTGGATTCTCACTTGTTTATACTGTACAGTGTTATCGGTGTATTGATTACTGAACCATCGACTCCGAGTAGGACAAACGAAGGAATAGAAAACGGCTGGGTAGCAAAAGAGCACGTCTGGGTAGCACGTCTGGGTAGCACGTCTGGGTAGCACGTCTGGGTAGCACGTCTGGGTAGCACCTCTATGTAAACAATATCTATACACCAAGTGGGCAAAATGGTGGTCTCGGGTTTTTGGTTTATTTTTTCTTCTGACTTTTTTCCACCTTTGTGCATTTGAGAAATTGTTGGCATCACCATAGCAACCAGGCACTGTAACTTGGACACAGTCCCACCTGTATTCCGAGAAATGCGTTTTTTTCTGAAAACTCATCTCGTTTTCTGAACACTCCTGCTAGAGTCACAGGGAGGCTGGAGCCTGTTTCAGCCGACACTGGGCCAAGGCGGGGTACGCCCTGAACCGTTCGCCAGACCATCGCAGGGCAACACGCACACAGCCATTCACACTCACATCTAGGGGCAATTTGGAAAAGCCTGTTAGGCCACCGTACATGCTTTTGGACTGTAGAATCCCCGGAGGAAACCCATAACTCCCCTCTCTAACGTAACGAGCTCCGCTATTAATCAATCAGGGCATCGGAATATCGTTTTGATTACTGCAGAGGATGAACTGCTTGTGCTGAGTTGTATGTTTAGGATTTTATGACTGTCGGATCCCTGTAATGGAGACTGTAAGGACGGCTGGCGTGTGTGCACGGAGCCGTATCAGCGAGGGCAGGGCGGTATCGAAGCACTATATGTACAGTCGCTTGATGCTTATGAATACCCTTCTCACTCACACGCACCCATTTGCCAAACCATTTAATCCTGCTATGGTCTCACGGAGGCTGGAGCCTATCTCAGCCAACATTGGGTGAAGGCCTGAACAGCTTGCCAGACCATCATGGGGCCAACATACACACAACCAATTAGTCTAATGGGCATGTTTCTGGACTGTCGGAGGAAACCAGAGTACCCTGAGAAAACTCCACACGGAAAAGCCCTCGCCGATCCCACGACTCTGTTGCTGTGAGGTGGACGTGTTAGCGGCTAGGCCACCGTGCCGCCATGTTGCTAACGATGACACTGTAATTCGTTTTGTTTACCCACCGCAGTGCTACATTTCCTCTCCGTGATCCAAACGAAACCCACCATTTGATAGTTGAGTCAAATCTTAAATGGCTTCCGGTTTACTTTGTTTGCACCATATTTAGGATGTAACAGAACGGAGATAAACATCCTATCTGTTGCTCAGAATGCGTGACTGCTTGTGTGTTCTCGTCTTCGGCGTCATCTGCTAATGTTTACCGTGCGTTTCGGTAAAGACTTAAATATCGGTGCGGTTGGCTGTGATGCAGCCGTTACGTGAGTTTTTATTTTCATGGAGCATTAAAGGTGTTAAAGGTGTTAAAGTTATACGTCACTGTATGAGAAACACGGCACTGCGACATGGGTTCATTTCCAAATCATTGATTTTTATTCCATCCACCTTTTTCATGGTCTCGGAGCGTTTCAACCTTGATGTACAAGCTACACACACACACACAGACACACACACACACACACACACACACACACTCACACACACACACTCACACACGTAACGCTTGTACCTGTAATCACTTGATGCGGTCCCTTGCCCCCTACTGTAACCTTGACGATCACAACCATCCACTGTACGCGGTGCTGGGTGGCGTGTTGCTCCTGGGTCCTGTTGTATAAAACTGAAGGCCTTTTTTAAACACCGTGTTAAATTTGCAGCGAGATTCTGCACACTAGGTACTTTCTCCGGCGTGGTTGTTCTTTGGTGAGGCACACCCACCCTTTCTCAGGTGCAGAGGATCAGAGTCTCATATTCTCCTCGCTACACGTATTCAGAGAGCTTCAGTAGTTTCACTTGGAAGTGTGTCATGAATGCGGTTGTGTTGGACTTTCATCACTGGAACACGTGCTGGTGATATGAACTGAAGGATAGCGGTGGCTTCAGGCGGAGCAGGGATCCGCTTTAATGCAGCATTGGGCAGTGAAGGGGGAGATACGATTATTTGGAAGCACTTGTGTTGAAATCTGTTGTCGTGTCATCGCTGGTGAGTTTGTTCCTGACGGTGGGACTCAGGTTTCGATAGCTGTGTGCGTGGTAGGTGTTGGTACGAAAAAGATTTAGTCTAAGTAGCCTTTGCAGTTTTACTGTCTAAATAACAACGATTAACACTTTGTATCTGGTGGCATAGTGGTTAGCATGTCCATCTCACAGCGAGAAGGTCCCTGGTTTGAATCCCTTATTCATTGAGAATGTTTTTACGTGGAGTTTGCATGTTCTCCTGGGTTTCCTCTGGGTACTCTGGTTTCCTCTCACGGTCTAAAAACATGCCTATTGGCTGTTCCAAATTACCCCTTGGTGTGCGTGTGAGTGTGAATGGTTGTGTGTGTGTGTGTTGTCCCTGTGATGGACTGGCGAGCTGTTCAGGGTGACCCACGCCTTCGCCCAGTCGGCTGACATAGGCTCCAGCTTTCCAGTGACGCTAGAAGGAGTAAGCGGTTTGGAAAACGAATGAATAAACAAACACAAATCCAGCAAATCGATAATGAAATCCATTGCCAGCGGATTTTTTATAATCTAATTTGATATCACTTTGACTGATCTATTGTTGCAGCCCTGACGGAAACATAAGCAATGGTTTCAAGGTTATTACGGTTTCCCCTGCCGGACAAAACGCTTTTCTGATTACATTGAATTCGTTCGCTCAGATCATGTCACATTGACTCAGTCGTCCCGCTGACCTGTGTTGATATTTTTGACAGACATTCATTGGCCGTACTTGGAGAAAACTAGTGTTGAGGCTTCTGTAGTAAAGCACACGAAGTCCGAAGTGACATGACTAACTGCCTATTCTGCAGAAACTGCCTTACCGTAGCTTTAATACCAATCAAAACCTGTCCGTACAAGCACTGGGGCAGTGCACATCATGCCCTAATTAAAGGAACACCACCTTCTTTTTTTTAAGTCTAAGATTGAAAGCAGAGCTAAAAAAACGAACTTCTCCTGATACCAGGTTTCAGTGTGAATTCGCTTTGATGACGCCATCGATGGCGTAATGTCATGTAACCATCACGTTATGACCGCCCCCCTTCCCGAAGTTTTGAGATTGTCTGAAAGTGTCACGCTATCAAGATAAGATTTCTTTAATGGAAACCCGATATCACTACAGGGTAGCGAGACGCCGTTCCGCTGGGTAGGTTCACGTCCGTAAGCACGTTATACGCACCAGAAACGCCATGCGCTTCCTCACTCACCTCCCGCATACGGCAGATACAATTCTACATTCTTAAAAATATTGTAAATGTTATTATAAAAGTGTATCTTATTAGCTCCCGCCCCTCGGGAGCTACAGGAATAGGTTTGGTCCGTTTGTCCGTCACTCTTTAGGGCTCTCACACTGTCTGTGCTTGTTCACTACTATGAGTGCTAGGATGAGTTTTTGTGTGAGTGACCTTGACCTACTTTTCCAGGTTTGAATTTGGAGGTTGGTGGGAGTGTCTGGACTTCTGTGGTCTTGAAAAATTCCTCTCTGACTTGAAACAAGTAACAGTTTGCAGAGGAAGATAGAGTAGAAGGTATCGTCGTTCGTTCCCATTTCGACGGTTATGTAGCGGCCTGAGAAATATCACCACAGGTTCCCACGTGTACACGTACGGACGGACGGACGGACGCAATGTTCGCGGCACTAAAAATCAGATCGATGCTACACTATATCTCTTAAGTGAGGTGCTCCGCTTGTGCCGTGCGGATCTCAGCTATTAAAGGTGGAAAGAACAGGTTTCCTTGTTTCTGAATGTAGAAGAGATGCTTCTCGTTTGTATTTTTAGTTGATTTGAACATATAATGAAATCTTTTTAACACTGTGTTTGAATTTCTTAGTAAAAACCATTTGCACATTAAACCATGTACTTTCACTGAAACCAGCAGTGAATACTGTGAACACACACACACACACACACACACACACACACACAGTGTTGACAGGTGGAGCAAGGAGGTGCATGCAATATGGCAGCTAAACACTGCTGCTTAACATTGGCCTCTACAAGACTCCAGAGACGAAACTGTCAATGGAAAAGGTCAACGGGGGCTAAAGCTGGACTTAACGAGGATGTTGTGCATGTGTGCATGGCAAAAACATTCATTTAGGATCTTTAGATGTCTTTAGAAAGACGTCAATAAAGGTGTTAGGTTTCACAAACCAGGCGTGTGGTGAGAGAAGCGAGAGACGTGTATAATGGAAGGCGGACATGTCCACCGACATGAAAAAAATCAACAGAGCAAGAAATCGAAATGGTTTGTGACAGCGTTGCACTGACCTTGTCTCATAAGATCTCTTGTATTCACGTAAGCTTGTCCCTATGTTGCTTCACTTTCAAATGGACATTGCTACTTCTATCCATGCATCACCGTTCCTTCTTCTCTCCTCCTCCTCCTCCTCCTCCTCCTCCTCCTCGTCTTCTTCTTCTCCTCGTCCTCTTCTTCTTCTTCTTCTTCTTCTCCACTCAAATTATATGTATTTAAAAAGTTTCCCGTTTTCAGTATAATCTTCATTCATTCATTTTCAAAGCTGCTTAATCCTAAATAGGGTCGCGGGAAGGCTGGCGCCCATCTCAGCCGACTCTGGGTGAAGGCGGGGTACACCCTGACCATTGCAAGGCCAACACTTATACAACCATTCACACTCACATTCAAAACTAGGGGCAATTGGGATCCACCAGTCAGCCTACTGTGCATGTTTTCGGACTGTGGGAGGAAACCCGGAGTACCCAGAGGAAGCCCACAGAAGGACAGGTAGAACATGCAAACTCCACACAGAAATCTCACGGGATTAAACAGTTTGGAAAAGGAGTAAATTAATGAAGGAACTTTTCTCCCGTCAGTATTTGCGTGTTAGTTGTCGGCACCTCTTGGCATGTTGGTGTAGTGAAGGAACGTCCAGTATTCTGATTCTACTGTATTCGCTAACACGGAATGTAGCTTGCGTAAAGTTACAGAAGTGCTTATTCCTGAGCGATCACATGTGAGGATATGCACACGCATCTACAGTGCAGGGAGAAGATAATTAGCACAAATTTGACTCTTAAGTTGTAGCCACTTAAAATGTAAATGATCCCGGAGTCCTAATTGGCCCACACAATGTCACTGAGCTGATACAGCGAAAAAGAACTCCGAGCTTTTAAAGCCCAGACAAATTAGCATGCATCTGGAGATGCAAAGGAAGGAGACCCATGAGCCTGTCATCTCTGTCGCAGGATATAAAGTGATGAATGACACCAACGGAAATCTGCTCTGAGAGCGGGCTTCGGGTTCACTGTAAGACACGACTCCTTAAATGTCAAAACACGATGCGTTTCGGAACTGGACCACCAATCCGAGTGTTGAATATAATTCAAGGCGGTTTGGTTTTTCAAACTGGAATCGTTTCAAGTCTTGTGAAGGAAACCGATGCGACGGTTGGCGATTCCAGCTGGAAACTTTATCAGAGATAACTGGAGCCAGTTCTGGTGAATGTTTGTTGTATTTTAATTTTCATTGTTCTGAAGACGTGAAGGAAGCACTGCTTAGTGGAAGGCTGTTTAAATCTTGATCGTTGATCATTTATAGGAATTTTAAACAGTAATTTTGGTAAACAGGTATGTCAGGAGGATGCATTAGTTCTTTCTTTAATGGCTTCAGTACCCTCGTTTAATTAACTATAAATCTAAGTAAAATGTGCTCGCACAGTATAGATCATCATCCCGATTTGCCCCAATTGTATTTGGTTGTTACGTCAAAGGAAAGTGGTAAACATCAGAAAACATTTGCTTACACCGAAGAACATTAGAGGACATTGTGGAATTTTAGGGAAAGCTTTAGGGAGGACTGAAGGTGTTTGGAAGTGTTGAAAAATTTGGATTTTTTTTCTTAATGTTTGGAGTACGTCAGGGAAACATAAGAAAAAAACCAGAGTACCAGCGGTACACATCGGTCCTGATCAATGTAACGTTTAAAAAAATGGGAGCAGCATCGGGAGTGACATCTATATAGATTGTAATAACATCGGAGGAATCATCAGAATCACATCAGTGAACATCGGATCATTTTGGAACAAAATCGTCTGAAATAACATTAACGACAAAAAACTGAACAGAAATAATGAGGACGCCATTAGAGAAGACCAGTTTGGTCAGTACAAGGAAATTCCAGACTGAAGCCTTGATGCATTGACCTCCCTATTGCTTAGTGAATATATCAAAGCTTGGGTCTGGAATTTCCCTGTACTGACCTCACCATCGCTTAATAGGTCGCACTTATACAATCAATGCGGTACAGGAGTTAGATCATACAGCTACAAATCAGAAGCTTCTGTTAATGTCCATATCGTACATCGAGATAAAGGAAAAGTGGTTTTGGTGGTTTGGACGGTGGTTCGGTTGTTGGTGCTGCTAAAAGTACCATTTTCCTTGTTTTTTCCAATAAAAAGATAAAGGTTGTGGTACCTACAAGCAGTAGACATGCAACCTTTAAAAAAAAAAATAAATAAAAAAAACAAACACCACTGATAAACTGCTCAAATTTAACACCGACCAAAAAAGTGAGAGAGTGAGAGTCATTCTCTTTATTTGTCCAATCCAGCGATTTATTCATTCATTTCTTCAGCGCGCAGCATTCCTGTCCCAATGGACCGATCTCACCGAAGTCTCCAGTGTAAACAGAACCATTATTTGATTTCAGAATCGTTAAACCCGCTGGTATGTTTTAATCTGTGTTATTGGCAAAGTCATGTCTCTTAACAGTTGCCAAATGTAAAAATGGAGCAGCCATTCCTTCTTGCATTATGTGCAATTTGCCATTTCATCTTTAGTTTCTTTCTTCATCCATCATTCATGCAAGTGTCCTCTAGAAATCAGCTCTAATTATAATTACTGCATGGTGGGATGACTGGACTTTCAGCAGCTCTTTATAATCCTGTCTTTCCATCCACATGCATTTTCAATTTAGTTTTGTGGTATTTCTGTATCTGGGCTACGGAGCAGAGGATGGACGAATGAGGCTGGCCATTGTGCTCTGCAGTCCTTGCGATAAATTAGCAATGATGAGGCTGAGATGAGAGCGTGCGTCCGGAGACCATCATTGATCCCTAAGGGCAGGCTTTTAAGACGCTTACTAAAAGCTGCAAGCTAGAAGATGTGCTTGTGATCCACTGCGAGTGGGAAAACACTGAGGAATCTTTCTTTACGCCAATACAGGACAATCATCAAGGCATGTCTGTTTGCATCCATGGTTTAAATAGGACAGTGTCGCTCAATAATAGAACTGAATTGTTGGAAAGAGAAATAATAGGACATGTGAAATATACTTTATAGTATAATGTTATAGCCACTGAATAACGTGTGTGTGTGTGTGTGTGTTCATGGACACTGTATGTCAATTATACAGCTGTCGGTTTATTCCAAGTAAAGTTTTCCATGAATCCCTCACTGTGGGAGTGATAGTCGCTACATACACATAGCAACAAGGGAGGCAATTAGCTCCAGACAGTGTGTGATTCTTCCTCGTCCTTGTTTTCCCTGCCGGGCGGCGGTCCGGTTGTAGTTAGAAGTCTGCTCCATCAGTTAGAAATAACAGACAAATCCCTCACATGCATGTCATACAAGACAACCGAGAAGTGGGTCAGGACATAAGAATCCATGTTGAGCCTGAATATCACAGACAGGGCTGTCCAGGTCTCGGCTTCTGGTGACGTTTGTAACGCTCTGAGATTACACATTGCTTATAAAGGTGCCTCCGCCAGGCATTATGGTGGGTTATGGTGCCATGTGCATTGATTAACCTGAAAAATCTGCCTAAAGCTGCTTTTGCACATGCAACAGGAGCAGGTTGTTCCAGGAACATCTTGTGCCTTGAGCAAGTTGTGCCCACATTCTTCTATATTTACAGTCATTCTCAAATCGGTGACAAGCCAGAAGCTAGAGGGACAACAACACAAGCAAACCATTAAAAAAAAAACAACCAAATAAATAAATAAAATCAACCCAACTGCCTCGCAAGCCCCTGGAATCACCCAGTAACCCAGACAGTAAAACCTCCCACTTGACACCGATTGTGTTTAGACGGCAAGTCGCATCTGGAACAAGATGTGCTGGAACAACTAGCACCACCTAAAAATAGCCCCACACACCAGGCAGTATCCCTCAGCCCCTGCACCACGCGCATGCTCAGTCCAGAGATGGACACCAAAAATGGTGATGATCGGTAATGGTGTTTCTGAGTTAATGCACGGAATGCAAATTTAAGATGGCAGCTCTGGTGCCATATTACTTATTGTGCCAGTTACACAGTTCCAACAGAGACTCATACATTCATGTTCACACATTGATTTACTTATTGACCTATATGGATTTTTTTCAACATGCTCCCGTACACGGATCACCTCTAAACTCCAACGGTTTGTTACTTGTTCCACACCCTACTGTAGAAATAAACTTCATCAAAATTTCTAGATAAAGTTTTACTGCACACAAACAGACAAACTAAACAAACGAACACCAGTGAAAACATAAACAAACTCGTGGGAACTTGGTGGAATCGTGATGATCTTGAGGGAACTTGGTGGAATCGTGATGATCTTGAGGGAACTTGGTGGAATCGTGATGATCTTGAGGCACCATTTACCTTTATGTGCCATTGTAGGGGATCTTGCTGAACTTGGAAACACCTGATTCCTTCAGGTTTCATCTCTGGATGCGCCCTGCCTCCAGTCGTGCTCCAAGCGTGCCTAGAAACCATGGAGCTCCACGCTTTTTTGGATCGCGCAGATCGTGGACATTGTAGCCCCAGTGTAAACCCAGATTTGAGGTAATGTAAACGTATAAAGGCTCATTTAGAATGAAACTATTCTTTTTTACCTTCTCTGTTGAGTAAGGTCAGCTTCATATAACAGTGCACAAGAACCCTTATATGAGTTTATAGACTCGTTCTCGTACGTGGTGACAGTAGGTTTGGCTTTCTTTCATTCCCCCCGGAGTACAGGATTGATAGTAGAGCCCTTGATTGTATTCACCGAACAAAAAGCTTTCAGTCTTCATTCAATAGGTTAATGAGATACCCATGGGTGTCATTATAGTATGGCAGCTGAAGATAGCAATGAATCAGCAGAATGAAGAGAAGATGGAGAGACAATGCCTGCTAGAGTATTTCGGTAGAGGAATTCGGTTTAAAGGCATCACTTGAGAAGTTTCGCTCGGTTCTGTGAAGGAAATCAGAAGAAAAAAGGTTAAAGATGAATAAAACCGTGTTAAAATAAAGTGTAATATAAATGATGAAGCTGACGCTCTGTGTGTCGGCAGTCTGTTTGGGATCATTGTGTTGCTGCATGATGAAAGTCATCCCAATTTAGTTGGATACTTTTCTGTGTAAACTGGCAGCCGGGATGTTTCCGTACACATCGGAATTGATTTTCTGCCACCATCATGAGTTACATTATCAATAAAATTACTAAGCCTGTTCTAGAGGCAGCCGTGCAAACCTAAGCCTTGATACTACCTCCAGCACGCCCGAGTGATGAACTTGGAGGTTTTAGATCACGAGCAGATCCTTTCTTTCCTTCTTCACTGGATTTATTCAGGCTTCATGAGTCTTCAAAACCCAGTATTCACAGAACATACCCGGGCAGCCAAAAACGCCCACCAGTGATGTACCAATATGTCTGATGACCTGAAACATGGGTGGGTTAATAAGAAAAGTGATGCCCTGAATTGTTGAATGAACCCAAATGTCTTTAGCGTGACGCTGTTCCAACACTTTCAGAGGGAACTGTATATGGATGGTGTAGCTATGCTTACGCCTTACTGCAGTACGGTTAAAGGTACGGCAGGGCGGATATAAATGTTTTCAATGTCAGTATTTAAGTGCTTTTTTTTTTGTCTTTTTTAGATTTAAGGCAGTTATAAGATTTGTTATATTTGTTTATGTCTAGTTTGCGAGATTAGCTCAAGCTTGGTAGCTCAGCATGCATCAACTAAGAATTGTGCGTGTTTCTGAAGGTCTGGCGTGCCGTTCAGGGTGTAAACCTCCTTTACTCGGAGTCTGCGGGGATGGGCACCAAACCTTACTGTGGCCCTAATAATGGATAAAGCAATCCAGAAGATGTGATAATGTATAGATTTAGGCACTGCCTAAAGCCCGAGCTCCTGATAGATATCTCTACTGACAGGTGTCTGAGGCTGGGCTTATAAGAGTAGCGCCGCTCTTTTTTACGGCTGAATCGATTTTAGCCCTGGAGAAAATAAATTTAAAAAAAAACCCCGTATTTCGTGAATTCAGTCTTTAGTAAAAGTAGGAAAGGATAGCGCTGAGTTTTCTTCTTATCGGTGTTCAAAAGCTTGTTTCTGTGTTCATTTGTATCACTCGTCTTTAATTATCCGTTTAATGAGTTCATGTTCCGTGTAAGCGCTAATGTTTCTTGTTGTTTTGTTGTTGTCTGAGTTATTTTGCATGTTTATTATTTTTCTGCGCGAGTCTGAGCAGTGGTGTTAAATATACTTCATTAATAGGAAAATTGGTTTGATTCCTGGGCTCAGCGAGGGTGTGTCTGTGTGGAGTTTGCAGCCCTGTGCTTGCGTGGGTTTCCTCCGCGTTATCCCGGGTTTTTTCCCACAGTCTAAAGAGATGCACATCGGTCTAGCTGGCTGTTCCAATTTCCCCCTAGGTGTGGATGTGAGTGTGAATGGTTTTGTGTGTGTGTGTGTGTTTTTTATATATGTGTGTGTGTTTATGTATATGTGTGTGTGTGTGTGTGTGTGTGTGTGTGTGTGTGTGTGTGTGTGTGTTGGTCCTTTGATGCTCTGGTGAGCTGTTCAGGGTGTACCTGGCTTTTGCCCACTGTTGGCTGAGAAAGGCTCCAGCCTCCCCATGACCCTAATTGGATTAAGCGGTTTGCTCAGAGTGAGTGCATTTTGGTCTTCCATTGGTCTGAAAGTACCACACCCAGTATCGTTACATGTGTCCTTTCTCCAGAATTTGGGTTAATTTAAAAATAGAAAACTTGCCTTTAGTGCTTAAAATGTGTGCAGTGATGAATTAGTAGTTCTAGGTCAGTGTCACAGTGGTCTGGGTGAAGGAGACAAGAAAATAGAGTCATTAGAGAAACTCCCAAGACTCTGTCTGGCATAGAAACAGCCTGTGAGTGGGTGCAAGAAAGTGTGTGTGTGTGTGTGTGTGTGTGTGTGTGTGTGTGTGTGTGTGTGTGTGTGTGTGTGTGTGTGTGTG
>JAOUQZ010000049.1:1405855-1419682 GCA_028564935.1 Neosilurus hyrtlii | reverse complement strand
TTTGTGTGAGTGTGTGTGTGTGTGTGTGTGTGTGAGTGTGTGTGTGTGTGTGTGTGTGTGTGTGTGTGTGTGTGAGTGTGTGTGAATGTGTGTGCAAGAGTGTGAGTGTGTGTGTGTGTGAATGTGTGTGTGAATGTGAATGTGTGTGAGTGTGTGTGAGAGTGTATGTGTGTAAGTGTGGATTGCATGAAATATATAATTTTTATTACTGTAATAATATTCTTTGAAATAAAATAATGTATTCTTTGTATAAAATAATTAATGAAAGAGTCTTAAAGCTCTGTTTCTTTCAGTCGTCCAAGTTTTGTGAAAAAAAACCCTGTCAAATTCTTGAAAAAAAAACTTTATTGTTAATAAAATTCTAATTCTTCATTCTTTATCATTAAATATTTTAGCTGTTCACTGGTGAGAATCCGATGTGTTTAATCTTCTATCATTTTGTATGAATATAAAGGTTTGCTGGTAAAACAAACCCGGCTCATGGGCTTAGAATTCACCGGTTCTACATCTTGTTTTGGTTCTGTGTCTGTTACAATAACAGTAACAAGATTTTGTGATCAGAGGAACGAACTTGTGCATGCATGAAAATAGATAATGATGAGAAAATAAGAAGAAGAGGAATAAAAATATGGTGATGTTTACTGATATCAGTACTGATACTGGAATCAGAGTCGAGAGTCGTGTACAGGAGTAAGCAGATGGTTTCAGAAAGACGTTGGTGCTGATTAAATGTTATTTCCAAAAGATTCCTTTAATTTTATATTATGTTGCTTTTCATGGAATAAGTCTAGACTAAAGAAACCGACCGATAGCCGAAGTAGCTAGTGGCCCAAAGTAGCAGAACTTCTGGCTTTCACCGACCGGGTAAAATGCGCTGTCCTCATGAGCATTAGGCGCATGTGGAAGACTAATGGCTAGTTCCTCGATATCCTTGTTCCTCGGCGAGGGCGTCTTTGTGCAGAGTCTGCATGTTCGCCTTGTGCTTGCGTGGGTTCAGTTCGAGTATTCCGGTTTCCTCCCACAGTCTAAAGACATGACCGTTAAGCTAATTATCAGTTCCAAATTGCCCCCTATGAGTGTGAATGGTTGTGTATTGGCCCTGCGATGGATTGGTGAGTTGTCCTGGGTGTATCTCGCTCTTGCCCCGCATCGTCTGAGATAGGCTCCAGCCTAGCCTCCCTGTGACCCTCATAGGATTGGGCAGTTCAGCAAATGTGTAAGTAGCTTGCAAAGGCTTGTCGCCTAATGGGCTGTTAGTCAGACGCAGTGAGTGGGGAGAGGAATATCGGTTTTATTTCATCTTCTGGAGAAAATTGTAAAAATATATATATATATATGTTCTTACCATAAAATACTTAGTGCAGGGTTAGTTCGTTAGCTGAAGGCCATGTTTGATGGGAAAAGAATCGTAAAAAATGTTCCTAAGTATCAGTTTCTTTAATTGTATATCGTGTTGCTCGGTGTGGAATGAGTCTAGACTAAAGATAAATGTTTGTTAGCTGAAGTAGCTGGTGAAAGTTGGAGCAGGACGATGTTAAAGACTGTTATGCTAACACAGGATACTAACCTTCTCCTCTGTACCGACTGATATTTTTGCTGAATAAATGATTCAAATGCTAATTTTCTTTGTGGTTTGCTCAGGAATATCAGTTTGATCTGCGTGCACTCTATCACAAAAGGTGAAAAGTTTCTTGTTCAGAAGTGTTGAACACCCCAGTATTTTAATAATGAACTCGGTGCTGTTTTTCTGTGTGCGTGTATGTTCAGGTACTGTGAGCAGGGACGGAACTTTAAATAAAGACATTACTCATAATAAATAGATAAACACAAGTGTTTCGTTTTTGTTTAAAATAAAAAATGTTCGGAGGGTAAGAGTCGAGTCTAGAGACTTACTGGGAAAAAAAAATATAGGCCACACCCACTTTGGGGTTAAGTCGCACACCGATTCATATACAGATGTTTGAAATGTTAAACAGATACATGGGAGGCACGGTGGCGCTAGTTAGCACGTCCGCCTCACGGCAGAGACGTCCCGGATTCGATTCCCGGGCTCGTCAGTTTCTGTATGGAGTTTGCTTGTTCTCCCAGTACGTGTGTGGGTTCCCTCTGCTGACTCCGGTTTCCTCTTGCAGTCCAAAGACATGCACATTATGCTAATTGGCAGTTTTAAATTGCCCCTAGGTGTGAGTGTGAGTGTGAATGGTTGTGTGTGTTGGCCCTGTGTTGGTCTGGCGATCTGTACTGGACGTTCGCCCAGTGTTGGCTGACATAGGCACCGGCTCCCCCATGACCCTTGTAGGATTGAGCGGTTCGGCAAATGAGTGAGTGAGTAAACAGATAGCGCTGTTTCAGTACACTGCTAGTCATCAGGTATCTCTGTCAGCGTTAGCCAACAGTGCTGGTTTATAGAGGCACCACAAATCACATGCCGAGTCCATAAAAGTGAGGCAATGTAGTAAAGGGAGGAAGAAATACAAATGGGAGTACTTAGGTCTCGAGCAATTATCATTAATTCTTTCCCTCTTTCCCCCACATGCAGGACAGAAGATCTGACAGACGGATTAAACAGCGAATAAACACCGAGTTCGGAACAGGAATACTTTTTTAAAGCCACGCAGCCCATCCTTCGCGGCCGATGACAAGAATACGAGTTGAGGGCCTGAAGGACGGAGGCACGTGCTGAGGAAAAGTGTTTGTCAGCATCTTTGTGTTCTCACAGACCATGTGGCCGACAGCGCAGAGGAACCGGCTTTCAGTGGTGCTGCCTGGTTGCCATGCCACCTGGCTGTGGATATGGCTGTTCTGCTCAGTTTTGGCACTGGCGCGGGCGCAGAGCTACTACCCCACAGTGAACACTCATTACGGGAAGCTACGCGGTATGCGCGTTCCACTTCCCAGTGAGATCCTGGGCCCCGTGGACCAGTACTTGGGCGTGCCTTACGCCGCACCGCCTGTGGCCGAGAAGCGTTTCCTGCCCCCTGAGCCGCCCTCGTCGTGGTCAGGCATAAAGAACGCCACCCACTTTGCGCCCGTATGCCCACAAAACATCCACAACGCCGTGCCTGAGATCATGATGCCCATCTGGTTCACTTTTAACTTGGATATAGTCGCCACGTATATACAGGAACAAAATGAGGATTGTTTGTACCTCAACATATATGTGCCGACGGAAGATGGTGAGTGTGTCGGGTATACAGGAAAAGTATTCTTTTCTTTTTCTCCTTCTTTCCTTCTTTGTCACCCTCTGTATTGTGTTTGAAGCATGAATCGTCTGGCGCATGCTGTGTCTGTCCACCGTGTTACTACATCTTGACTTGATCTCCCATGATGCCATTTCATCAGCTCTTCCCTTCCATGCCACTGTTAATGGGTTCCTCTTTTGTGTCTTTTGAGATAAAGCCAAAGAATGTAATCAATCATTAAAAAAATAAATAAATAAAAGTTTCGATTATAATCGGATTTAAAGATTGGACCTAATGATCTTGGTGCACCTCCCTCTCCTCACTGTCTTTACTGTTCTGGGGGGATTAGAGATTAGAGATCAGCCTTCTTGATGTACATTGATCCTTTGTATGGTTGGTAAAAGATACAGGAACACAAGAGGCTTGTAGCATCAGTCCTAGCCATGTAAGACCCGTTACTGTCCTTATATGGATACCGCGCTCGAGCACGGGATGAGTCGAGTAACCGTCAATCAGAAAAATGTGACTGAAACTCCCACATGAATATTCATGTTAATTCTATTTTCAGCTATAAAATAAGAAAATGGTTAAAGTTGAAGCCTCACTGTCGCTGGAAACCGTGATTATCATTTTAGAATGAACGCGATTCCGAGGGACAAATGGAGCGCTGTTTTTATTGTTGTTGTTCAACATCATGTGTCACGTGGTTCATACCAGAAACAAAGCAAATACCTGTGGAAATATTAGCAAATTAGAAATAATAACATTATCCATGCATCTATTCATTTATTTCTAGAACCGCTCAGTCCTACCGGGGTTGCAGGGTGGCTGAAGCCTATCTCCACCAACACTGGGCGAAGGTGTGGTGCACCCTGAACAGCTCACTAGATCATCAGCACTCATACAACCATTTACACGCTCACACCTGGGGCAGTTTTGGACAACCAGTTAATCTAAGGCGCATGTCTTTTGACTGTGGGAGGAAACCGGGGTACCCGGAGGAAACCCATGCAAGCACGGCAGGGCAAGCATACTCCACATAGAATCACACTCGAACCCAGGACCTTCTTGCTAACCACTGCGCCGCCATGCCACCAAGGTTCTGATGTAATGGGTAACAAAATTCGGAATGTTATTGTTTCCCCCACAAATCGTAGGTGATACTATGTTTTCAGGGGCTGTTGGCATCCGCCGCCGCCGACACTTCTTGTTAGCACTCTGGCAGAGCCGGGTCTTTATTTAATAAATTTATTCATTATTTATGTCGAAAAGTCCCTACGGCACGCCCTACCATCCTATCGAAACGGTCACCTTGACCTATTTTTCAAGGTCACAGAGGTCAATTCATCAAAAATGCCCATAGGGTACGGGGGGGGGGGGGGTTTGGGGGTTACACCTAGTGTTCTGTGACAAGAACTCATTTCTAGCTCATTCCTATAGAAGACTCTCTGGCGACAGTGTGGTTTTGACCTTGATCCCATGATTCTGTGGTAAAAGCAGTTCAGTAATGAACAGTTAAGTGTTGTACAGACTTGATGGTTGTAACAGGTCTTATATAGAAGTGCATGTGAAACAAGGCTTCCTGTGTTCCCCCTGTAGTAAAGTCTGTTCCACCATTTTTACAATATGTACCCAAAAAAAATAAAAAATAACCAACAACAACAACAACAACCACCCCAATAAACCTTCAACACCTTTTTTTGTTGTTCTTGTGGCTGATGTTGACGGGAGGAAGGGAGATGGTGGTCCGAAACAATTTGATGCATGTGTCCTCCGGCTTTTCTTCCAGAGACTTTTGTTATTTTGTAGTGTTTTATTCATTTCACAGTCAAAAGAATATCCAAGGAATGTGCCCGAAAACCCAACAAGAAAATATGTAGAAAAGGAGGTATGTAAGCAAGCCATCATGGGGAAGCCAAAAAGAGAAGGGAGCGACTGGTACGTCCTCTCTAATGTCAGCGCCGTAACTCCATCATCCCCGGAGTCAGAGCACTAATTGGAATGGGCAACATGGAAATTGGAGTGCAGATGAATTATGTCTGTATGTTTTCTGATGTTATATATGACCAAGCAGCAGAGAGGTTCAGAACATGTGACTTGCAGTGAGTCGGAGTGTATATTTGATAGAGTGAATAATTGCTAGGTGCTGTTCACCTATTTCTGTTGATTTACACCAGCTTGCAATAATATTCAGTTGAATGTTGATGCTCCAAGGTCCTGGATGGTAATTATATGTTTCTCAGGATGTTAAAGTATAACATATGGGATACTGAAGCATTGTAATGTGCATTAAAGTGAGTCAGTGTACTAACCAGCCATAATACTCATCATAGTCTGTGTAATTAATGGGTCCATGTGTCAAATTACTAAATGATGTTAAATCCACATGACACACACTGAACAAGAATTTATTTACAGGTGGATGTTTTACCTGCTCGGCCAAATAAATAAATAAAAAAATTGGCACATGCTTGTTTTATCCGTGCTTGCGTGGGTTTCCTCTGGGTACTCCAGTTTCCTCCTGACAGCACATTAGGCTAATTGGCTGTTTCAAATTGCCCCTGTGTGAAAGTAGACGTGAGTGTAAATGGTTGTGTTCGTGTTGCTCTTATTCT
This sequence comes from Neosilurus hyrtlii, assembly GCA_028564935.1. Classification (NCBI taxonomy): domain Eukaryota; kingdom Metazoa; phylum Chordata; class Actinopteri; order Siluriformes; family Plotosidae; genus Neosilurus; species Neosilurus hyrtlii. The sequence goes on along the minus strand of JAOUQZ010000049.1, from coordinate 1,413,885 downwards.
TGCAAGTCGTTCAGGGTGTCCCTGACCATCACCCTGTGTTGGCTGAGATAGGCTTCAGCCTCCCCATGACCCTAATACCCTAAAATAATTAACTGCTGATGATGAAAAAAACTGAACCCCTCTGTAAAGTCTTCTCCAGCACGTCCCAAAAACTTTCAGTAGGGTGAAGGTCAGGACTCTGGGGGGCCGAGACATATGTGAAAATGATTCCTCGTGCTCCCTGAACCACTCGCTCATTATCCGAGTCCCCGTTTTATATCCGCGCCATCAGGGAAGAAAAAGTCCAATGATGGGAAAACCTGTTCCTTTACTACATTCAGATCGACTTCATTAATGTTGCTGAGCCTCAACCGGACCAACTGGAGCAGGGGCGTCAAACTCATGTTCACTGACGGCCACATCACTAAAGTTAAAGGTGATCGAGGGCCGAATAATCACAGAACAAAAAGGGGCTTAACATCGACAAGCCAGCATGCCATCTTTATTGAGTCATGAATGACTAGCTGTTTATTTGAATTAGGCTTCTGCCACCTAGTGGAAGGATGAGGAATTAGGTTTCGTGGTAACGGTCGATGCAAAGAATGTACGATAATCATATACTTTAAAAGCTCTTAAGGCCACAGAAAATGATGCGGCGGGTCGGATTTGGCCCGCGGGCCTGAGTTAGACACCTATGAACTGGAGCAACAGTGCTGCGCTGATTACGCACTTTAATCAACGTTAAAGGCATTCCGATAAAAAATATGACTTTTCTTTTTTTTTTGGCCGTGCAATGTAGATCACCATTTGATGCTCCACCAACCGTATGTATAATTGGTGCCATAGTTGTTTTGTCAATTTAATTGTGTTTTAATGTTTATCTTTAGAGAATGTTTACATACATAATGCAGTAATGATTGTGTGCAGTGATGCCCCTGAACTGATAAGTTTTCAAATGAAAAGGGTTGATTTGCACATGTAGGGTATTTTTGTTTTCGTTTGTTTGTTTGCTTGTTTGTTTGTTTGTTTTTTACTGTACATTTATTTAGTGAGGATTTTTTTTTAAATAGGCGGAAGCAATAAAGAAATAATGTCACTGCATGTGCATTCTGTTCCCAGCAGCTATGGAAACGTCTACACATGCATGAATAAGTTTGATATGTAGAACAGGGTCACGGTGTCGAAACGCTGAACACAAAAGAGATGCTTGAACGAAAAACTTTTCACGGGCTCTTTTTAAATCCTTTTATATGAGAGGTGAAAACATGCATTAAATATTGAACATTAAAAGCCAACATCGACCTTGATTATGTTCAGTCATCATTTCTCTCACTCACCCACTCATTCGAGAAACCGCTTTATTCCACAAGGACGATGGCGCCTATCTCGACCGACACGAAGGCAGGGTACACCCTGACCAGCCCGCCAGACCATCACAGGATCCAACACACAACCGTTCAGACTCACACTCACACATGGGGGCAATGTGGAACAGCCATTCAGTCTAATTTGCATATCTTTGATCTGTGGGAGGAAACCCATTCAGGCATGTGGAGAACATGCAAACCCCACACAGAAACCCCCTCACACACCCTGGGACTTGAACCCAGGACCCTCTTGCTGTAAAATTGTTAGTTCCGTGGTGATTAACTCGAGTACAGATACACGTGATGAAATATATATGAACGAATTAAAGAGAAAACGAACTCAGAGACCATGAAAAGGCCTAATTACTGTAACACCGCTGTGACAAAAGTCTTACTGGCTTTTATTACTTTTGCTTTTTGTAGTAGCATGAGCCATAAAAATGACTGACTGAATCAGTTCAACGACATGCAATAACTCCAATTATAAATATATTATAAACCCACTGAGATTCCAGCTCTGATTTAATGTCGGAGTGGGAAAGTCTTCACCTCGTGTGGCCATGATTTCCATTTCAGATACACTAGGTGGGTCACGCCCTTTTTTTGTTTCCCGAACGCTTCGGAAATAAGGATAAGTAACATTTATTTATTATTTATTCTGCTTGAATCTAACCTTTCTGCATCTTTTTGTCTTGGTGCAGTTTGTTTACGCAGGTGAGTACCATGCAGTCCCGGTCAGGTTCAGCCCAAAATCACCGGGCTGATCTCAGTCCTTTCCCAAGTTCAGTCGCAGTGAGAAAGTGATTTGACCTTGAATCAATCAAACAGCAGGAAGTGAACCAAACAAGCTGTTCAGACAAAAGAGAGCTGTTTAACCAAGACGTAAGATGGAGGACAGAGATGTAGAGATGTAGGGATGGAGGGATGTAGATGTGCAGGGATGAAGGGATAGAGGAATGTAGCAATGTAGGGATGTAGAGATGGAGGGATGTAGGGATGGAGGGATAGAGGGATGTAGAAATGGAGGGATGTAGAAATGGAGAGATGTAGTTGTGGAGGGATGGTGGGATGTAGGGATGCAGGGATGTAAAAATGGAGGGATGTAGAAATGGAGAGATGTAGTTGTGGAGGGATGGTGGGATGTAGGGATGTAGGGATGTAAAAATGGAGGGATGTAGAAATGGAGGGATGTAGATGTGCAGGGATGTTGGGATGGAGGGATGTAGAGATGGAGGGATGTAGATGTGCAGGGATGTAGAGATGGAGGGATGTAGTAATGGAGGGATGTAGCGATGGAGGGATGTAGTGATGGAGGGATGTAGAGATGGAGAGATGTAGGGATGGAGGGATGTAGAGATGGAGGGATGTAAAGATGGAGGAATGTAGCGATGGAGGGATGTAGAGATGGAGGATGTAGATGTGCAGGGATGGATGGATGTAGTGATGGAGGGATGTAGAGATGGAGGAATATAGTGATGGAGGGATGTAGAAATGGAGAGATGTAGAAATGGAGGGATATAGTGATGGAGGGATGTAGTGGTGTAGAGATGGAGGGATGGAGGAATGTAGGGATGTAGAGATGGAGGGATGGAGGGATGTAAGGATGTAGAGATGTAGGGATGGAGGGATATAGTGATGGAGGGATGTAGAGATGGAGAGATGTAGTGATGGAGGGATGTAGTGGTGTAGAGATGGAGGGATGTAGAGATGGAGGGATGGAGGGATGTAGGGATGTAGGGATGGAGGGATGGAGGGATGTAGGGATGGAGGGATATAGTGATGGAGGGATGTAGAGATGGAGAGATGTAGTGATGGAGGGATGTAGTGGTGTAGGGATGGAGGGATGTAGTGATGGAGGGATGTAGTGGTGTAGGGATGGAGGGATGGAGAGATGTAGGGATGGAGGGATGTAGTGGTGTAGGGATGAAGGGATGTAGGGATGGAGGGATGGAGAGATGTAGTGATGGAGGGATGTAGTGGTGTAGGGATGGAGGGATGAAGAGATGTAGGGATGGAGGGATGGAGGGATGGAGAGATGTAGTGATGGAGGGATGTAGTGGTGTAGGGATGGAGGGATGGAGAGATGTAGGGATGGAGGGATGTAGGGATGGAGGGATGTAGTGGTGTAGGGATGAAGGGATGTAGGGATGGAGGGATGGAGAGATGTAGGGATGGAGGGATGAAGAGATGTAGTGATGGAGGGATGGAGGGATGGAGAGATGTAGTGATGGAGGGATGTAGAGATGGAGAGATGTAGGGATGGAGAGATGTAGAGATGGAGGGATGTAGAGATGGAGGGATGTAGAGATGGAGAGATGTAGTGATGGAGGGATGTAGTGGTGTAGTGATGGAGGGATGGAGGGATGTAGGGATGTCGATGTACAGTGTGTTGGATGTATTAGGAGGTGCAGAAACCCCCCGATGTTTAAACTCAGTAAAAAGACTTTTATTTTGACATTGTCGTGTGACGCAGACGTTCTCTCTTCACTCAGTACTCAGTGCATCTGTCTGTCCATCTATTAATTACTAACACGAAGGTCCGGACATGTTTAGTGAGACTTGTAGTCCTCACTCACCCGTTTCCAAACCTCTAATTACATTACGAGGAAATTTTGGGAGGCTGGAGAGTCACAGCAAGAGGATTTTGGGTTCGAGTCCCGGGCTCTGAAAGGGCGTTTCTGGGTGGAGTTTGCATGTTCTCCCTGTGTGTTTGTGGGTTTCCTCTGGGTACTCTGGTTTCCTCCCACAGACCAAAGATATGCACATTAGGCTTTTCCAAATTGCCCCTAGGTGTAGGTGAGTGTGAACGGTTGAGTGGGTGTACCCCGCCTTCGCCTAGTGATGGCTGGGATGGGCTCCATCTAGGAACTCAACCCTACTAGGATTAAATAAGGGAAGGAGGGAGGAGGGAGGGAGGAGGGAGGAGCAAGATGCTTGTGCTGAACATCCAATAGCAGCTCAGATGTTAAATAACTCGAGATGGAAATCTTTTATTATCAAGTCATTGTTCTTTGAGTGAAGGTAATCTGCGATCACAGCGTTCATCGATCTCACTATAAAGATATTTACATACTGTTACAAGACACACATTATATCATAGATGACTTTAAATCCTGGAAAAGTGCAAGTGGGACCGATGACAGAATCGTAGACGCCCAGCTTTCTGAGTTCAGCTTATTAAAGGGATTCATCTGGCACTGACAGTCCCTGTGTAATAGCAGGTTGATTCATACTCAGATTAAAGCGCAGCCTCTCAATCAGCAATTTTAAAGTTGGAGGAGTTGTGACAGGGTGGTGAGATGGTCGATGGCGGATTTTAGAGCCGTGTTGCTTCTGTAAACCAATTTGAACTTGCGTTGACAAGCCTTCAGGGCTTCAAAACCTCGAAAAATTATAATGATAGTAATAATAATAATAATAATAAAGCGCTAAAGAAAAAGTTTTGCTCATTTATATCTATTTGGTATATAATTCTTTGCATTATGGATCCGTGTTTACTTTTGATCTATTTGTGTAATATAATCGGGCATGGCTGCCCCTGAAGTGCCAGGGAGGAAATGCTACATGACTCCGAATAGGTTTCCTTCTCTGAAATGCAAAAAGTCGAACTGAGAATCAACTCGTTTGGGAAAAAAAAAGGATGTGATTGCATTCACTCTGATTATTCATTAGATTCCTATTGCCTAACATTCAACAAACATGTAATCTCGGTTTATTGAGGAAAGTATCTGTAGAAAATTATTTACATTGTCTTAATTAAAGCCATAGAAATGTCATAAAAGTGTGTTTCACAGAGCCTAGACGTTGACATACGCCAGGCTGAATGGATCACCGAAAGTCCCTGTTGATCGAGTGACAAAAAATCAGACTCGGCTTATTAAAGTGCCGCAGAAGAAATGAAAATGTATTGATAAGCCGTCAGCTGCAAGTGAAAATTGAAAAAACAGGCCAATGAGAAGATTCATTCATTTATTCATTTCCTGAACCGCTTGTTCCTAATAAGGGTCGCGGGGAGGCTGGCGCCCATCTGAGCCGACTCTGGGCGAGGGCAGAGTACACCCTGGACAGCTCGCCAGGCCATTGCAGGGCAATAAGAAGATTTTGAGGGAAAGTTATTACCCAAAAGGCTTCCTCACACCTTCACTCTCTCACTCACTCCCTCACTCTCTCTCTCACTCCCTCACTCCCTTACTCACTCTCTCTCTCTCTCTCACTCCCTCACTCTCTCTCTCACTCCCTCACTCCCTCACTCACTCACTCTCTCACTCCCTCACTCACTCTCTCTCCCACTCCCTACCTCTCTCACTCACTCACTCTCTCACTCCCTCACTGCTTTATCCTCCTTGTGTAGCGGGGAGGCTGGAGTCTATCTCAGCGACGGCAGGGTACACTCTGAACAGCTCACCAGACCATCGCAGGGCCGACACACACACCCATTCACACTTACTCACACCTAGGGGCAATACCCGGAGGAAACCCACACAAGCCCCGGGAGAACACGCAAATTTTTTTGGGCAAAAACACCCAAGCCAAGCCGGGGACTCGCACCTTGGACCGCCTTGCTGTGAGGTGGACGTGCTAACCGCTAAGCCACCGTTTACACCGGTTTCTTCCCACAGCATGCACATTGGGCTAATCAGTTGTTCCAAATTGCCCCTAGTTGTACGTGTGAGTGTGTGAATTAAAAAAAAGGTTAAAGAAAATTAAATTATTATTTGCACACATGAAACTTAGTGAGGCAGGAGAGGCGGTGCAAAGGTCTGTTGATAGCTCAACCCTAACCGTCTTCTGCTGCCAGTATGGCGTATTTGGGAGTAAACCGTGCGTTTTAAGAGCGATATGGTAATTTCGTTAGTTTGTTTCACTCAATATAAGAAATACGGAATAAAAATGAAACAAAACTGTGACATCATCAGTGCAGGGATCCTGCACCTGGAACATCCTTAAGTGATCACTTACCAATCATAAAAATCTTAGGTTCAACTGTAAAAACATCCCGCAGGACGTTGCTTAAAAACAGACAGACAGGCTGACTGTGAAATCCACACTGGTGAAGACATAATGAACTAAGTGTGTGTTACTACTGGAAAACAAATATTTAGGGACACTAGCTGTTATTGATCAAGCAGTGACCAAATTCTTTAGTGATTTTTGGGAGGTTAGTAATGAATCCAGATTAATCACAGGAGAGTAAAGTCCAGTAAAGAGATTAAAATGTAAAATAGGGATGAACATCTGGAGAATAAGATCAGCTATTATTATTATTATTATTATTATTATTATTATTATTATTATTATTATTATCATAAATGATACTGTATAGTTTTATTACAACGACGGATCAGTAAAAGGCATCAAATGCATAATATATTGCAACCATGCTTGTGATTATCATTTTTGTCTTTACCTCGTAGACTCTGATCTTTTTGATCCATTGAAAGAAGAGCTTTATTGGTTTCGAAACATGAGCCTGTAATCACATGTAAATTCTTTCAAAATTAGCATGATATAAAACCAACAGTAACGGTTGCCAAGCAACAATAACTCATCAGCTCTCCAAGCCTGTTGATCGGCCTTTCGAATCCTCGGTCTGTGTCAATCTCCTCAGCCTCGGGGACTCAGAACAAAAACAAAGTGGTGAAACATGTTGTTAAAAAAACGTTTGTTTAAGCTGAAAGAGGACAAGAGAAAGAAAAGAAACACCCTGCAGTCTGCACTTTACTAAACTACACAATCACACCAGTAATGACAGGTTTTCTGCAGTGAGTAAACTGCACTGAACTTCATGCAATTGCTCGTAACGTTGCCACTCTGCTCATCAGAGAAGGAACCGAACGCTCAGGAGGTGTAATTATGATGAATCCTTCACACGCCGTCGACGTTTTCGTGTGGAGTTCGCATGTTCTCGCCGTACTTGTGTGGGTTTCCTCTGGGTACTCTGGTTTCCTCCCACAATCATGCACAAAGACATGTACATTAGGTTAATTGGATGTTCTCGATTGCCGCTAGCTTTGAATGTGTGTGTTGCCCTGGGATGGTCTGGTGGACTGTTCAGGGTGAACCTCACCTTTGGCCCAGAGTCGGTTGGGATGGGCTCCAGCCTCCCTGCGACCCTAATAAAGGATTAAGTGCTTTGGAAAATCAATTATTAGACAAGAATATTAGCATAATATTATATTATATTATAAATTATTTGAGAAAAAGCTGTGATATGTCTTCACACAGACTGGTTATAAAGAGGGTAATATATACAGATTTGGCACAATGTCTTGATTTTGTCACTGCCTACAGGCAGAGATCCTGATTGCTATCCTTATAAATGTCCGAGGATGGTGTTATAAGAGTAGCGTGGCTCCTTTAACGGTTAAATCAACTTCATTCCTGGAGGAAATAAGTAAATAAATCTCCCGTGTTTCCCGAGTGAGGTCTGAAGGGAGAGAAGGAAAGGTCAACACTGAGTTTTCTTTTCACCGCATTTTACTCACTGATTTCCAAGTTCATTTGTATCACCTGTCTTGTTGGTACCGGTTTAATTATCCGTTTAACGAGTTCATGTTCCGTGCTCCCGTTAATGTTTGGTGTTATTTTGCACTGAGAAAATTTGATTGTGCGATGTTTATTTTGTGCGAGTCTGAACGGTGGTGTATGAACCTTTTTTTTTTTTTTTGGGGGGGGGGGGGGGGG
>JAOUQZ010000049.1:1384636-1397092 GCA_028564935.1 Neosilurus hyrtlii | reverse complement strand
AGTGAGAGTGAGTGTGTGCGTGAGTGAGAGTGAGTGTGTATGTAAGTGAGTGTGTGTATGAGAGTGAGTGTGTGTCGGCACTGTGATGGGCTTAGGAGATGTTTAGGGTGCACCCTGTCTTTGCCAGAGTTGGCTGGAATGGGCTCCGGCCTCCCTGCGACCCTAATAGAGGATAAAGCTGTTTGGAAAATGAAATAAAAATCAAAATCAAAACTTGACAAAATAAATCTAAATGAAGAAACTCAACTTTATCTGGAATGATGTCTTTCCCCAAGTGGAGGAGTTCAAGCATCCCGGGGTCTTGTTCACGAGTGAAGGAAGGAAGGAAGAGGAGATGGACCCTCAGATCGGTGCAGCCTCTGCTGTGATGTGGAGCTTGTACCGGTCGGTCGTGGTGAAAAACAAAACTCTCAATTTACCTGTCAGTCTACGTTCCTACCCTCACCTACGGTCACGAGCTTTGGGTGGTGACCAAAAGAACAAGGTCGCTGATACAGGCGGCTGAAATGAGTTTCCTTCGCAGGGTGGCAGGTCTTTCCCTTAGAGATAGGGTGAGAAGTTCCGTCATCCGGGTGAGGTGGCTCGGGCATCTGATTAGAATCCCGAACGCCTCCCCGGTGTGGTGTTTCGGGCGTGTCCAACCGGGAAAAGACCCCGGTGCCGACCCAGAACACGCTGGAGGGACTACGTCTCCCGGCTGGTCTGGGAATGCCTCGGCGGAGCTGGAGGAAGTGGCTGGGGAGAGGGACGTCTGGAGCTCACAGCTACTGCCCCCGCGACCCGACCCTGGAACAAACGGAAGAAGATGATGATGATGATGATGAAAAAAATCAGCTTAATTAGAAATAAGTCTTGAATGCTTTCAAATATTACAAATTAATTATAAAACTTGATGTGAAATTTATTTCAGGGTGGATTTTTACTGGAAAATTTAATGGATGGTTTCTAACCTGCCATTAGATTTGTTCAATGTAATATAAATTATATGTTTGTTTTTTTTTATGTATGTAAAACAGCTCAACTTTTAAAAATATATAAATGATCTGATTGTATGAGAGTTAATACGGTGTGATCTTGTACCTGTAACAGGTTTCCATGTATATTTAATGGTTGTGCTACTGTGAATTGTGTTGTACCTCTTTCTGTCTTTTCCTGATTTTATTATAGGAGCCCATCCTAAAAAACAGGGTGAAGATTTAGCAGATAATGACGGCGATGAAGATGAAGGTATTCCTTTTGGTGATGAAGGCAGCAGCATGTCTCTGAATTTGGGCGGGTTTCTTTTCGCCCCCCTGAACTACTCGAATGAAACTTTTGACAGCGTTTTGTATTTTCCTTATTATCATCAACACAGTGAGGGCAAATGGGATTGAATAGGGTTTTGTTTCAGTTTGTCCTGAAAATATTAGTGTTTTTAGTTGTTTAAAAATGATGATTATTATTATTATTATTATTATTATTATTATCATTATTATTATTAACTGACATGGTGGTGTAGTGGTTATCATGTAAAGACATTTTTGTGTGGAATTTACATGTCCTCCTTGTGCTTGCGTGGGTTTCCTCTCTTTCCTCCGGTTTTCTCCCACAGTGGTTGTTTGTGTTGCCCTGCGATGGTCAGGCAAGCTGTTCAGGGTGTACTCCGGCTTTGTCCAGAGTCGGCTGAGATAAGCTGCAGTCTTTCCGTGACCATAATAGGAATAATTGGTTCAGCAAATGAATAATAATAATAATAATAATAATTTATACATATATTTTAATTGATTTCAATAATAATTTATTATTAATTACATTTTATATGTATTGAAAGTCAGTTGCTGATATAATTTAAATCAAAGTATTCTTATGAATTATTTATGTGAAAGCCCGTGTAGAGAATGTTACAGGACACTCGCATGGTTGCCGCGTGCTGGCATGAAGAAGAAGGGAACATACATCTCACTTTGTAATTTCTGTTTGAGAAGAGACAAAATACTGTAATATTGGTTTGAGCTGGATTACTGATCCCAAGGTCGGGGGTTCGAGCCCCACTATCAGCACGATGTCACTGCTGTCCCCCCAGTGCAGGTTACTGGGTTATCAAAGGCCGTCCGTGTCTCTCACTGTCTGTGGTGAGAGGAATGTAAAAGAACCATTGCTGATTTTTCTCAAGAGGAGCTGCATAGCCATCAGCGTGTTTCTGCCCTGCGATGGCCTGGCAATCTGTCCAGGGTGTACTCTGCCCTCGCCCAGAGTCGGCTGAAATGGGCACCAGCCTCCCCGCGACCCTGATTAGGATTAAGCGCTTCAGAAAATGAATGAAGGGATGGATTGAGCTGAGAATTTAATCATGCTTTGATTTTAAAATTAGCCGTTACACCCATGTAGCATTTCTGAAATTCTCAAACAAGTTTGTCTGGTGCCAACAACCATCCTGCTGCGTTTCTGTTTTTGATCTTCATCGAAATAAATCTATGCATTGCGTTGCTGTCACATGACTGGCTGCCTGGAAAATGACATAAATTTGTAGATTTCTAGTTGTTTTTTTAACAGTAGTGATGTACTGAATGCAGTATCTAGGTTTGATTTCAAATTTACTGCTACCATCATGGGGGAGAAGAAAGTACCCCCTCATTCAGTCCTTAAAAAGCAGGTGGAAAGTAAACGAGTACCCCCCGGGCCTAGAGGCTCGTCACAGCCAGAGCTGATCCTGGATCCTGTAGCTTGATGCGCCTTGGAGTTCAACTGGTCCTGGATGCGACACGCTCAGGTTACTTTCCCAGTGTTTTATTTTATTCCTGCCTCGATATACTGCTGGCTTGACAGAGGAACACTTTTGGTGCCTTCCTGGGGGTCTTAGCACAGTGGAGTCTTACAGGGATCCGAACTCACAACCTCTCAGATAGGGGCCCGGCATTCCAACCACTGCATCACGGACCCCACAGCAACAATAACTTAATATAAACATTTTCTCTCTCTCTCTCGATTGAATCCTACTATGGTTGGAATAGGCTGGAGCCTATCTCAGCCGACTCTGGGCAAAGGTTGGGTGCACCCTGAAAACCTTGTCAGACTATTGCAGGGCCAATACACACACAACCATTCACACTCACACTCGCACTCACACCTAGGGGCAATTTGGAACAGCCAGTTAGCCTCCTGTGCATGTCTTTGGACTGTGGGAGGAAACAGGAATATCCAGAGGAAACCCACACAAGCATGCGGAGAACATGCACAATCCACACTGAAACGCCCTCGCTGAGCCTGGGACGCGAACTGACGACCTTCTTGCTGTCAGGAGGACGTGCTAAACACTACACACCTGTGTTGCCTATAAACATTTCCTGTAGGTGTTTATCAGTATGTGACATCGTTTTTTTTCCCCCTACATTACATCAGTTTATTGATGTCTGAGGGCATTAACTTATGGACAGCTCTGTTGAGATCCCACCTCATCCGCTCTATGGGGGGCAGTGGTGGCTCAGTGGATAAGGCTTTGGAATACTGATCAGAAGGTGATGGGTTCAAGCCCCAGTCCCACCAGGCTACGACTACTGGGCCCTTAAGTAAAACCCTTTACCCTCTGCGACTAACTTTTATAAACGATTTAAAAATGTAATGGGTTGATGGCGTAGCGGTTAGAACTTCTGCCTCACAGCAAGAAGGTCCTGGGTTCAAGGTTTGTTTCCAGTGAGGCCATTTGTGTGTGTCGTGCTCACATGGGTTTTCTCCGGGTACTCCGGTGTCCTCCTTCGGAAGAATTATTTAGTATTCTAACTGAACATTCTCGGTGCGAGTGTGTGGGTGTGGGTGTGATTCCTGCGATGATCTGGCGATCTGTTCATGGTGTACACCACCTTCGCCCAGTGTCGGCTGAGATAGCCAAGTAGGATTAGGCCGTTATTAATGAGTGAGCTTTTGCTTGGGTTCGAGTCCCCGGCTTGGCGAGTACATTGCCGTGTGGAGTTTGCATGTTCTCCTTGCTCTTGTGTGGGTATTCTGGTTTCCCTCTGGGTACTCCGGTTTCCTCCGACAGCCCAGAGACATGCACATCAGGCTAATTGTACCTAGGTGTGAGTGTGATTGTGAATGGTTGTGTGTGTGTGATGGTCAGGCGAGCTGTTCAGGGTGTATCTGCCTTCACCCAGTGTTGGCTGAGATAGGCTCCAGCCTGCCTGTGACCTTAGTAGGATGAGTGAGAATATTTTGTTTTAAAACCTCAATGGCTGTAAGTTCCTGTTAGTGGCTGAAAACATCCGAATCACCACCTGTGTACCTCCATGTATCACACTTTCAAGGTACAAGATATTTGTGGTGATGTGCTGGGGTTTATTTTCACCAAACATTTCCACCTCGTATTAAAAGTAAAATTCTTGGAGTGAACAAGAACAGGTTTTTTCTTCCCTTCCATGAAAGAAATAGTTGTTCTGTCTTTTTTCTGGTCGCCCTGTCACATACATAAATATTCAATGTGCTAACAGAGGCCTGTAGGTCACATGATGTAGCTCTTCGGGTTTTTCTTTATATCTCTGAGAAATAAATGGTTTGACCTTGGGCCGCTTTTGCCGGGCCCTCCATTTGTAAACAGTCCTCCTCACTGCAGACTAGTGAATTTTATATTGGTTGTAAATGGCCTTAGGGCGGCACGGTGGTGTAGTGGTTACCACGACTGCCTCACAGGAAGAAGATCCCGGGTTTGAGTCCTGGGCTCGGCGAAGGCGTTTCCGTGTGGCGTTTGCATTTTCTCCCTGTGCTGCGTGGGTTTCCTCCGGGTACTCCGGTTTTCTCACAGAGTCCAAAGACATGCACATTAGGTTAATTCTAGTTTGTGAACTTCCTGCTTTTATAAAGTCACACTTATCAATAATTAAAAAAAACTTTTACATTTTTTTCTGTGTCATTAGTAACATGTGCTGCTCTTAAAGGAAACTGATCACAACATTTATTTTTTTTATTTTAGAAAAAAAAGGAAATCTTAGGTTTCTGCATGGATTTCCTCCAGGTACTCCGGTTTCCTCCTACAGTCCAAAGACATGCAAATTAGGCTGAGTGTGAGTGTGAACAGCTGTGTGTGATGGCCCTGCAATGGACTGGCGAGCTCAGAGTCGGCTGAGATAGGCTCCAGCCTCCCTGTGACCCTAGTTGGATTAAGCGTCTCGACAAATGATTGGATAAAATGAGCTAATGAAAGGAGGGCGTGTTTTCTGTATCCCATTACCGTATATCAGGTAGAGTTTAGACCTCCAAAAATAATTTTTCCTACTTTGACCTTGTTATTGGATTTCTGTACGTAATCTGGAATAGGGCAATTCAATAAAAATATGGTATAGACATTTCTACACAGTAATACAGAGTGTTTTTTATTGTTATTAAAATTTCTAACATTGTGTAATAGAAAACAAACGCAGCTTGTAATGAATCTCTTGATATTTAGAAGTAAGAACAGCCTCCATCAAAAGTAGGTTAGAAAAGACTACCAGCTGGATGACTGATAGCCAGCCATAATTATAAATAGGTCAAACTTGCAGTGCGCTCTCTGATGTGATTATTCTTCCGATAGGGGAGGGTCACTGGAGTAATAGGGGATATGAGCAGAAATAGCCAGCTAGCTATAATTACATTTTCAATAATTTGCTGTTTATCCAGTTGGCATCTCTCTGAAAGCACTAATTACAAATTGATGAGATGAGAAATCTTTTGGAATGCTTCGAGGACTTGAACTTGATGTTCAACAATAGTGAGTTCATTTAAAAGTGAAGACTTTACAGTGAACCTTTAGAGGGTTTTTTTTCCCCCGGTAACAGAAATTCCTTCATGTGTGCTTTGACGTGACCAATGATCTATGATATGCACGTGTGATTAAAAAAGTGCCTTGGAGATTAATTTTATATCAAAGCAGTAAATATAAAAAGTCTTGGTCCCCCGAGGCCGAGAATGGTGATGTAAGCAGAGTGAAAAACCTGTGCGAGAGTTTGGGAAGATCGATGCACAGGGATAGTCCGACTCTCTTGGCATCTGAAGTTTGGGTCCAGTGGTAGGAAATGTCGAACAGCTGGAAACTTCTTCCGCTTTAGTAGAAGTCGGTACGTTTTGCACACCTAGACTGTTTCCCACAAAGCGTTGCAGAATCGCCCACTTGACCGTTGGAATGTAGTTGGGTTCTCATCCGCCCAGCCCACCGAAGCTGAATAGCAGAGTGGCTGTTGACTGGCATGCCCTGTAGTAGCATCCACCCTGCAGGGCGATGTATTGACACCACGCCCTCACGTGGCTTAGCCCTCCTGTTGAAGTGGTGTACCGGGATGTGGCGCTTGGAGCCAACCCGTGAGAGATTTGGGAAAGGTTGAAGACAGGTGACATCTGTCTACCCTAAAAGCTAAGGCACAGCAGCCAGGTGCCATGGGTACTACTTCTTACCGGCGCGCCTTACACCCCCTTACACCCCGATAAACAGTCCATACCCCTATTAAAATGCAGTTTTTTATTATGTAAATATTTAACCACTGCATAAAAACGGAGCTCCGAAAATGTTTGCATGTGTAACACACACACACACACACACACACACACACACACACACACACACACACACACAGGAGCACCGGGTAGCCACGTTGAAGCACCAGAGTACAGTTGGGGATTAGGTACCTTGCTCAAGGGCACTTCAGCTGTGAAGGTGGAGGAACAGGAGTGGAAAGGTCACATTTTTTTCAGCTGGTCCGGGAATCAAACCAGCAACCTTGCAGTCCCAATCCTGCTTCTCTGAACATTTGGCTACAGCTGCCCCAGAAGTACAAGTGCACTCAGTATCGAAGACGGCGTGTCCAATATTCTCCATGTCTTTATGTATTGGGTTGCCAGTGTGGGCACTTGAGCACGGACGTGACAACAAATCGAGCTCTCGGCTTTACGACCTTTGCATAAGTATGGAGCTGCGGAGCTCCTCTTAATAAAATGAGCCCAATGGATTTCCACCTTTAATGTGACCTATAACCCGTACAGTTCAACTGAAAAACAATCGAATCTTCAAGGGGGAAGAAAAAAACGTACAATAATCTGGTTGCATAGATATTCACACCCTTAATCTAATACCTTTATTTGAAGCAGCTTTTGATTTCACGACGGCGTTCAGTCCTTTTGGGTCGAAGTCTAATTCTAAGTCAAATCTTTAGGTTTCTTCCGGCAGTCCGAAGAAACGCACATTAGGCTAATTGGTTTGTCCAGATTGCCCCTAGGTGTAAGTGTGAGTGTGAATAATAATGTGTGTGTTGTGTCTTGTAATGTGATTTTTTTTTTTCTCATACATTCCCACGGCAGGGAGATCCATTAAAACCCATTGATCCAGCTCATCTGGAGTCCTGTAGCATTCAGGATACGCTCTCCTCTTAGCACAGCAACACAACGTTCATTAGGCAAATGCTTGAAAAATGTCCCGCCCCCGGAAGCTCGGCTTTTCTGGTTTGCTATGGGGAGTGGGTGGGTCAGGATGCTGGGCTGCAGCATTGGAGATTGGAGGAACCATCTAAGAGACTATCGTAGCGTTACAGATCAGCCTGCTTCAGATTTTTGGCTTGTGAAGCCGTGAGATGAACTACTGCTCATAGTCTGTTTTGATATTTTGATTTGCTGTCATTTCATGTCGTCTCCTATTATAAATTCGAAGAAAACATAAAATGGTGTTCGTGAGTGTCGTAGGAACTAACCACCACCAAGCTAGCTGTGCATAATAGCAGACAGTGTTTATATTGTTGACCTTTTTTGTAAAGCTATTTGATAATCTTCCTTATAAGGACAAACTGCAGGTCAGATCGATGCCCAAGATAGATTTGATTCAGAGTTTTCGACTCTCCTGGTAAGAAAAGAGGGCAGAATTAGCATATAAATAACATTCATCCATTCATCTTAATCCCACTGGCGCCGAGGGGAGGCCGGAGCCTGTCTCAGCTGACCCTGGGCGAAGGCTTGGTATGCCGTGTATGGCTTGCCAGTTCATTGCAGGGCCAACACCCATACAACAATTAAAACTCGCATTCACACCTAGGGGCAATTTGGAGCCGCCAAGGTTCCGCCATGGTCTTTGGACTGTGGGAGGAAACAGGAGTACCTGGAAGAAACCTACACAGACAGGGAGAACATGCAAACTCCACGTAGACACACCCTCGCCTAGCATGGGACTCGAACCCAGGACCTTCTGGATTTGCTAACCACTACACTCCATTAAAATGACATGATGTATTGACAAATGACAGATTTTATGATAATACATGCTTCCACTGTCCAGCCACCACCGGTGCTGAACCACTTAATTCTACTAGGGTCACGGGGAGGCTGGTGCCTATCTCAGCCAGCACTACGGCGAAGGCGGGGGACACCCCGGACAGCTCGCCAGATCATTGCAGGGCCACCATTTTATATTAGCCTTTTATTTTTTTTCTCCTTAAAGATTTTTGCTTGTTTTTCTGTTGGATTGAATATGGGTGGCATTAAAGGTGAAAAAGTTCTGAAATTTATAATCCTGGTCTCATTTTGCTTAAACATTACAGAAACCTGGCATTTTATTCGGGTGTGTCGATGTTTCATATCACTGTGAATTGCTAAATACACCCTCTTATGGTTTTATTTCGATTGATAAATATGAATATATGAGACAGTATGCAGTGTTAAAAGAGACCTTTAAAATGACACTGCTTTATTAAACCGTGGAGTGGAGAGCTGTTAGCTGTGCTGCGCTGAATGTGTGTAACTGTTAAAGCAAAATAATATCATAGCTGACTTTTTGGAGTGAAGTGAAAGCAGTTTGCTGAGAGGATTAGCAGTGGAGGTTGCTGCTCAGCAATAGCATTGTTCAGTTTCAGTATTTATCTTGGGATATTCAGAGCTCAGGATGGATATCTGGTAAGATTAGAAACCGTTGAGTATTCTTTGCATGCCACAGCAACCGGCTTAAACCCCAGAATCTATTTGCAAACCTGGTAGCCACTGCTGTTGTGTTGCTCATCTGCCCTTTTTTTCCTGGATTACTCAGGTGAGTTATCTGCTCGGCGTTAGGCTGCTATACTGTATTAAACATGAGTTCTGTGTGCTCTCTATAAGCTCCCCCTGCTGTGCCTTGTTGATTTTGCCACTGATTTTATTTTTTATTTATTAATTTTTTAGGTCAGCCATAGCGTGGTTTGTAATTCTCGACCCAGTGCTTTTTTTCGTGCCAGCAGTGAAACATGTGCTCATGGATTATTCATGAAAAAGCAAAAGAAGCACGATGGTTAGGAGGACTAGCTGTGGTGTTAATAGATACAGAATAGGTTCCTTCTCTCTGGCTGAGACTGAGAGGTCATGTACTGAACCCTGTCTCGGCGTTCTCTATCAGGGGAAGTAGCAGATTCCCCAAAGGCAAGTTTGGTCCAAAGTGCTTGCATTAGATGTACAAATGGTCTGACCAGACAATTCCATTGCTGCCCTGTACAAAGATATGGTGCCTGCGGCTGCCCTCGGTGAAAATCCACTTGGCCAAGGATAGTCTAGTGGTGTGCTCAAATGGCAGACTGTCCTGCCAGATGCTTTACCACCTGGCCTGGAGGCTAATTCCACTGCCAGAGCACGAGGATGTGAAAAGCAAGGCATGATCGCGCTGGAGATATATAAATATACTGGAGATGCTTTAGGTGTTTTTGCATAACAAGCCAATTGGCCAGTATTTATTACCTAATTTGCAGTGTTATCACTTTACAATTGCCCCTAGAGACAAGAATAGAGGAAAAATCATTTGTACATATGGCTGCTATCAAAGAGACCGATTCACTTACCAGTTATATTAAATAAAGTTTAAATTTAGGGGTATTTCTTGGAAATAAAATAGAATCTGCCACAATGTCTTTCTGAAACCATTTGCTTACTTCTGCATGTGAATTACACTCACCCCTGTATCGGGCGCCACGATCTTATTGGGCATGTGTGGCCTAATAGTAAGAGAAACGGATTGGGACCTAAAGGTTGCTGGTTTGAGTCCCGAACTGACAGGAGAAATGTGTGTTGGCTGGGGTGAGCGTCACTGTCCCCTTTCTCTACCTTCATGGCTGAACTGCTCTTGAGCAAGGCATCTAACCCTCCACTGGTCCCTGGGTGCCGCAGTGTGGTTCCAGGTGTGTGCTCACTTTGAAAGGGTTAAATGCCGAGATAATTATAGTGTATGAAAATTGAATATATATATATTAGTAAACATTTCCATCCTGAGAGCACAGAAGACTTAATCTCAGACCTTCCCACTCTCTAAGGAGGGGTTTGCACTGGTTATCAGGCTTCTACAAGATTGTTCCTCGGGCCACACAGTCTCGTTCTTGTTATTGTAAAAAGACACAGAACCAAAACAAGATGGCAAGCAGGCTAATAAGAGATACTAAAAACATGAGCTGGGGAGGTTACACCAGGAAGCCTTGTTAGAGAAGCAGGTTTGGGACCGAAAGGTGCGATAGAAAAGTGACTGATTCGAAAAGACTTTTTTGCGATTCATTTATTTATTTTGCCCTTTGTAAATATATTATACCCTTTTGTAAATCAGCCACTTTTTCCCGCATGTTATTTGCACGAACAAAATGTGAATGACAGGAATATATGGACTCTGGCGAATGCCAGCAAGTCTCAAACTTTTCACGTGGAAGTTTCACTTGTCGCTTTTCCTTGCAAACAAAAAAGTTTTTCTTAATTTTGCGACCTTCTCACGACATGTTTGAGACTATTCCACGTCAGAGCCTCATTTCAGGCATCCATGGAAATTTCAAACATGTCTGATTTTCAAACTTCAAATTTCAAACTGCAATTAGTTGGTGAAACAAGCGACCAAAATGCGAGATTGAGATTGACATGTGACAGCCGTTAATTACAATCACGTCAGCTGCTTTTCTATCGCGCCTCTATTGTGATCATCCCAATAAATGCAGAGCCAAATTTCCCTGCCAGGATTAATACAGTGTATATATATATATATATTGGTTAATTTCACCGTTGTGAGGTGAGCGAGAGTGCAGAAGAATTGATGTTGACTTTTACGCTTTCTACAAATTGTTGTTGCACTACAAAGTTATCTTTCATGCACAGGGTCATGCCTCCAATCACATCATCTTGTTATTGTTATTGTAAACAGAAAAAGAACCAAAACAAGATGTAGACAAGGTGAATAAGAGATACTAAGCCCATGAGCCTGATATTCATCCAAAATGAACTGATCATGAAAAATAAAACAGTCAGTAGTGAATGAATACATTAATGAAATGAAACATTAAAAGTATAAAGTCCCTGAAGCTAAGTACAGCTGCATTAATGTGATTGGACTGATTATTTACCTTGTTTACAATGTTCCCATTTGAGATGGCCTGGTTAACTGTCCAGGGTGTACTCTGCCCTCGCCCGGAGTTGGCTGAGATGGGCGCCAGCCTCCCCGCGACCCTAATTAGGAATAAGCGGTTCAGAAAATAAATGAATGAACAATGTTCCCATGTTTTATTATCTCCTCTAAAATTCATTGGATATAGGAAAACTACTGTTATTGTTTGCGCCTCTTAAAGTAATAATTGAATAAACAAAGGCAAGAAATCCATTTGATGCTAAAGTATAAAATTAAAGCAGCAGTGAGACGATTTTGTCCAGGCATTATATCATTTGTCTTGGGAAGCAGCTAGCACTATAAATACCCATTTAAGATCTCTCTCGGGCAGCACGGTGGTGTAGCGGTTAGCACGACTTCCTCACAGCAAGAAGGTCGTGGATTCGGGTCCCAGGCTCTGCAAGGGTGTTTTCTGTGTGGAGTTTGTATGTTTTCCTCGTGCTTGAGTGGGTTTCCCCCAGGTATTCCGGTTTTCTCCCACAGTCCAAAGACATGCGAATGGCTGGGTTTGTGTGTTATCCTTGCAATGGTCTGATGAAGGTGTACCCACGTTGTTGCCCAGTGTCGGTTAAGATAGGGTCCAGCCCTCCCACGTCCCTAGTGGAAGTAAGTGATGAGTAAATTCCTATCAGGCGTCATGGAGGCGTAGTGGTTAGCACATCCGCAAGAAGGTCCTGGGTTCATTTCGGTTTACATTTATGACATTTGGCAGAAGCCCTTATCCAGAGATACTTACATTTCTACAGCTGTGCAGATGAGGGTTAGGGGCCTTGCTCAATGGCCCAATGGTGGCAGATTGGTGAGACTGGGGCATGAACCCCTGACCTATGGATCAGTAACCCAAGCCTTATGCACTGCCCCATGGAGGGTTTGAGCCCCATTCTCAGCGAGGCCATTTTTGTTTGGAGATTGAATGTTTTCCCAGTGCTTGCATGGGTTTTCCCTGGGTACTCCGGTTTCCTCCCACAGTCCAAACACCGGCACAGTAGGCTAATTGGCTGTTTCAAATTTCCCCTAGGCGTGAGTGTGAATAGTTTTGTGTGTGTGTGTGTGTGTGTGTGTGTGTGTGTGTGTGTGTGTGTGTGTGTGTGTGTGTGTGT
>JAOUQZ010000049.1:1368671-1384536 GCA_028564935.1 Neosilurus hyrtlii | reverse complement strand
TGTGTGTGTGTGTGTGTGTGTGTGTGTGTGTGTGTGTGTGTGTGTGTGTGTGTGTGTGTGTGTGTGTGTGTTTTTTGTCCTGCGATGGGCTGCTGAGCTATTTGGGGTGTACCCTGTTTTAGCCCAGAGTCGGCTGAGATAGGCTCTGCCTCCCTGTAACCCTAGTAATAGGATTAAGCTGTTTGGCAAATGAGTCAGAGAGTGAGATCCCTCTCTCTTTCTCTCTTTCTCTCTCTCCACCCCCCTCTCTCTCTCTCTCTCTCTCTCTTTCTCTCTCTCTCCACCCCCCCTCTCTCTTTCTCTCTCTCTCTCTCTCTCTCTCCCCCCCTCTCTCTTTCTCTCTCTCTCTCTCAAAATTACCGAAGTGTATGAAGTGACTCTGTATGCTGCTCAATGCTAAGCGGTCCATAACTCTTCTTATATGGCTGTAAAGCTATTGGAAAGTATTCAGTGAAAACAGGGACAGTTGGAAGCTTTGCTATAGTGGACAATGCTACACTTGGTCTTTCACTGGATTGGAAGGAGTGTAATAAAGCCACGGTATATTACATACACTTCAGCCCTTGTATGAGCCTCTGTTTTATATAATCTCTGTGTACTTGAGCAGACAGTACCCACCATCTTGCAATCTACTTAGCCAGGCGTTGTCATCTTGATTCAGCAGACGCTTCATCTTCTGCTTATTTGGCAGCCTGAAAAAAGCTTTGCAAACCTGTTTCGGTGGCCCCTCATCCACTTAGAGCTCTTAACAGTCGCTGAAGTCTGCAGCAACCCAAGGAATTTGTTATTCCGGAAGGCCCTGCGGAAATCAGACTACTGCTAGGGTGCACTGTGTCATCCCTGTCGTAGTTGAGGCATATTTAGGAACGGTGGAGGTTCTAAATCACAGAAAGCGAATGAGGCAACGTGGATGATGAATTGTGGCCCGGTTAGTCAGAGGCATGCCCCTTTGCCTGGCCTCTCCTGTTTTATGGAAATAGATCCGCAACGGTTTGAGTCAGTGAGCCGTGCTTCCTAATGAGGGCAAAAAACGCACAGCGTTCAGTTCTCTCCACCTGTCTAGCTATTAGGATTGATTCTATTGATGTCCAGCTGTCAGTCAGCAGGGTTTCAAAAGACAATGTGCTGGTTTATCTACGTTTCCTGCTGTCATGAGAGGAAAGATCAACTCTAGCCTTCATGGCTCAAATGTAGAGATTTGAAAGAGCTTATTGGGCTGTTATGTTAACTAGGAATTTACAGGACAGCACGGCATCGTAGTGGTTAGCACGTCAACCGCACAGCAAGAAGGTCCTGGGTTCGAGTTCTGGGCTCGGATTTGCATGGTCACTCCCCTGTGTTTGTATGGGTTTCCTCTGGGCGCTCCAGTTTTCTCCTACAGGCTAAATGGCTGTTTCAAATTACCCCTAGGTGTGAATGTGAATGTAAATAGTTGTGTGTGTGTGTGTGTGTGTGTGTGTGTGTGTCTCGGCCCTGCAGTGGTCTGGTGAGCTGTCCAGGGTGTACCCTGTTTTTGTTCAGTGTCAGCTGAGATAGGATCCAGCCTTCCCACAACCCTGGATTAAGTGGTTTGGCAAATAAATGAGTGAGAGTGATGAGTAAATTCCTTTCAGGTGGT
This sequence comes from Neosilurus hyrtlii, assembly GCA_028564935.1. NCBI lineage: Eukaryota > Metazoa > Chordata > Actinopteri > Siluriformes > Plotosidae > Neosilurus > Neosilurus hyrtlii. The sequence goes on along the minus strand of JAOUQZ010000049.1, from coordinate 1,382,918 downwards.
TAGCACGTCTGGCACACAGCAAAAAGGTCCCGGATTTGAGCCCCATGGTCTCCGGTTTCCACCCACAGTCCAAAAGACATACACAATAGGCTAACTGGATGTTCCAAATTGCCCCTATGTGTGGATGTGAGTGTGCATGGTGGTGTGTGTGTGTGTATGTTGGCCTTTCAATGGACTGGCGAGTTGTTCAGGGTGTACCCCGCCTTTGCCTTCTTTATGGAGTCAGCTGGGATAGTCTCCAGCCTTCACGTGACCCTAGTAAGAATAAAATGTTTCGGAAAATTTTTATTATAATAAATTCATATTTTCCACCCATAAAGAAAAAGTTTCTTTGGTTTTAAGGTGATATGTTGGCAGTACAGATGTGTTTGTTGTATTTGTGATGTTGAAATTGAGGGGGCAGCTGTAGCCTAAAGGTTAGAGAAGCAGCTTTGGGAATGAAAGGTTGCTGGTTTGATTGCCGAACCAGCAGGAAAAATGTGTGTGTGTCAGCTGCACCTTCCCTTCCACCTCCTTTATGGCTGAAGTGCCCTTGAGCAAGGCACCAAACCCCCAACTGCTCTCCGGGCGCCCCAGTATGTGTGGCAGCCCACTTCCCCGAGTGTGTGTGTGTGTGTGTGCTCACTGTTTATGTGTGTGTGCTCACTGTCGATGGGTTAAATGCAGAGGCAGTAATTTGCATTGTGGGATTAATACTGTATGGCAAAATCAAAAAAAAAAGAGAGTGCACTGAGAAGAGGTAGTTTCTACTGTGTGTCTTTCTTCCTTTCCTTTTTTCATTCCACCCTCTTTTCAGCACCAGCTCCCCTCTGTTACCAAAGGCCAGGCTTCAAAAGAGCACATCAAACCACCTGCCTGTGCACTTATCAACATTATATTTCATGCACAAACGCCACAGCCACAGCCCGGAGAAGTCGTCTTCTTCAAAGGTCACTTTCTCCCATCTTGTTCAGGGGCTGCAATGTCAATATCTAAGACAAGACATGCAAAAGAATCATCAGTTATGGCTCTGTACAAATTATTTCTCGATATCCATGTCATGCAACTTGGTTGAGGAATGTACACTGACTTTGTGCTCATGGAGGTGCAATTTGCGTCACGTGTGACGTAATTCACATTGACGGTAGCTGCCTGCTTTCCGTCAAAATCAGCCCTTGTTAACCAGCTCACCCATTGTCAGCGACACTCATTGCTCACACAGTGCCATTCGGCTCCTATGGAGTGACACTGCTGACACCATGCAAAGTGGGCCAGTGAGATTTATGAGGGCTGAGTGACAGCACTGCGAGCTCGGGGATGACTTACACCACTTGTGGATTCACTAATTACAAAATGGCAAAGTGTAATCGTGGGGGCCTCATCTTTGTAGATGTGTCTTCAGAATAATCTGAATTCTGTATTATCATCAGTGTCTGCAGTGTTACCAGTGTGGGCAACGGTGGCCTGGTGGTTAAGGCTCTGGGTTACTGATCAGGAGGTTGGGGGTTTAAGCCCTAATACCACCAAGCTGTTGCTGCTGCTGCCGCCGCTGGGCCCTTCAGCAAGGCCCTTAGTCCTCAACGTCTCACTTATATAAATATGATAAAAATCTAAGTGAGCAGTGGTGGCTCAGTGGTCAAGGCCCTGGGTAGGTGATCCAAAAGGAGGGTTTAATCCCCAGTACCACCATGCTGCCACTGTTGTGTCCTTGAGGAATGCCCTGAGTTGTTTAAAAAGAATAATACATTTAAGTTGCTCCGGATAAGGGCGTCGACCCAGTGTAAAATGACAGGTGTAGTCACAGATTAGTTAAGACAAGTTGAAATTGCCTTATTGAATATAAGTTTTCCTTCTGGGTCGTTTGAGCTGGCCGTAAACATGGTTATCACAAAATGATTAGAATTATTATTATTTTTTGTTTGGCACACGTGCGTGACAGCGTTCTGTGCCTTCTGATTAGTTGGTCTTCCTCCGATCCTCCCATGCACAGCAGTATATCCAGTCATTCGGGTCTGCCTTCCAACACACTGAAAGGAAAAGCAACCCACTTCACAAAGGCCACCAATCAGAACAGAGTAGGCACAGGGAGCGGAAAGACCATAAATGGGAGGAGGAAGCCAAACAGGCCGTCCAGCACAGCTCAGATTCGGTGTTTCAGGGAAAAGTGCATCGGGAAGCAGCTTCCTGAAAAATTGTGGAGGTTTTTGGATTATGAATCATATTTTGGTCCTCCACTGTTGTATGAAATGAAAAATTAAAGTCTAGAAATGGGTGTAATAACTGATGTTTGATTTTTTTTAATGTGTGCATTTGGAGTTAAGGGTGAAGAACATTTATTGCAGATGTATAAAAAAATGAGAAACTACTTTTAATGGGCCTCCCTATTAAAAATACTCTCCGGATTTTTCCCATAGCTGTTCCCATAGTGTGTGTGTGTGTGTGTGTGTGTGTGTGTGTGTGTGATCACCTTCTATAATAGGACCCTCTTCCTCTACATATGAAATTTTACTCCATATCTATGAAACAGACCCCAGAGATTATATCCCGGTCGAGGCTGATATTTTCTTTTTCCTTTTCTTTTTAAATAATAAATGCATGAAACAGAAATGTGTTTGCTGTATGTTTCCCGATGCATTTTCAGTGCACACTTTGTTTGGAAATGCAGTACCATGTTGCAGATGTGTCTTCTTTTAAGGTTATCTCAGTATTTCAGTAATGATTAGTTGAGAATAATGATATATTATCAGGTGCTGGGGGCATGAAAGTATCCAGTTTTAACCAGTCAGGTGTTTTAATGAATATAATTTAAATAAAACTTTAAATCCTCTTGGTTTGAATTAACAAAAGAGGCTTCTGATAACACTGACATGACTAATCACTCTTCCTGTTTCACTCCGTACTTTTATTTTTGATCTCGCTCTTCTCTCTGTCATATTTATTTGTTCTCTTGCAATCTGTCCGCTTTTAATTGTCTTAATGTCCCATTCTTCACCAGTACAGGGCATCATTCATCTTTTCATTCGTTCTCCTCACTCCATGCATTGTCCATCTCTCTCTCCCCCCTCTCTCTCTCCTCTCTCTCTCTCTCTCTCTCTCCCCTCTCACTCTCTCTCTCTCTCTCATGTGAGATACGTGTTAGCCTAGAATTGCTAGCATTAAATCCATACCTTATCACAGCTCTCTCAGATACCAGATAAGTCACACAAGTCCTAATGCACAGGCAGTCAGAAGAAAAGAAAAAAACAATCACCTACAAAAGACATTCCGTTCATCTCTCAGTGCTGTTAATTAGGCGTGACCGTTTGCACGTACATAAATAGGCGTGAATGCAATTCGAAGAGCCTTCTAGTCTGCAGGAGGATGAAGCCAGCGCGCCATTTGTCATTTACAATTTTTTTTTCTCTAGGATTTCGAATTTTCCGTCTCCAGTAGCCATGGTAACCACAAATACCATATAATTGTTTGACTGTGAGCTCGGTAGCTCTCTGCAAGCACTCAGAGCCAAACAACCACCAGACCTAAGAGAGAGACAAAGAGAGGATCACGTCTGTCAAAACAGCGCCCTTCAGCCCTTTTCAACCATGGCTGCCTGTGGATTTAGTTTCTTCTTCTTCTTCTTCTTTTTTTTCCCTGCCACAATAGAATTTCATTAAAAGCCCAACAGCCTCTTTAGAGTATTATATGCTATGCTAAGCTACATGGAGAAATAATTGTTCAATTTCTAGACATGAAGAGGAATCAAAGTAAGCACAGATACTGTGTGATAACACCCCCCCCCCCCCCAACAGTGCCGATAATCACATCTTATTGCATGACTGGGAAAATGTTTCCACTCCCCTACTGGGGCATGCACCTCCATGTTCTTCTACTACAGCGATAATAAGATATAGAGTATGCGTTAAAATCTGAACGCCGTCGCATCACGGAGGCGGCAACGGTATGCCTTGACAGAGCAAGTCATTAAATTCTGACCTGCCATACTGTATGGCTTCATCTGCTCATAACTCTGCGCCATTATCGTTATCAGAGAGGAAGATCAGGCAGCCGTGTAAGTGCGGTTGGTATCTGGGAGGGTCGAATGCTGAGATTTTGTGTGTTTGTGTGGGTGTGTTAAGGCTGAGAAAGCAGGTTTAACCATGGCCACTCTTGCAGACATCCGAGACACTGGTGCCAAACCTGTGATGGTCTACATTCATGGAGGCTCCTACATGGAGGGCACAGGGAACATGATTGACGGCAGCGTGTTGGCCAGCTACGGCAATGTCATCGTCATCACGCTCAACTTCCGAGTCGGCGTCTTAGGTAAGTTACTTCTTGCTTGTTCCAAAGATACTTCCATAAAGTTATGATCGGAGGAGCTCAGACTTGAGGATGTGAGGTACTGTTTGTTTTTTGGAGTAAACATCGTGATATTGCTCAATTTTTTATTTTTTTTTATTGAATAAACATGTTGTTTTTTTAAATAAATTGTATTCATTAAGTGCCCTTTATTTATTTTGTGTTTAGTTTTTTTTTTCTCCCCAAATTTAGTCATATCCAAATCCCACCCATCAAGTATCACATACGACCACCAACAACAAAGATTGGGGTGTAAGCATGGACACGCCTCGTCCATGACACCTGATACTGCCACCCACATCTTTACAAACGTACAGGCGTATTTGGGGGCCTAACACACTCGGAGGGAAAGCGCTATCCGCCCTTTTTGTACGAATGAGTTCACAGACACCCATGATTGGCTGGTGATCACTGTGAGTGACAGGGAAGTGAGCGTATGCCATCCCTTCCTCAGTCATTTAGCTCCCAATGACCCCCGGACGCGGATGGCTGCGGCATCAACCTGAATTCAAACCTGCGATCTTGTCGAGGTGCCACTCAGGGGCCTCTTTGTTATGTTTATAATGTGCTTCTGTGTGTTTAAAGTTGTCATGTCTAAAGTTTGCTTGTAGCAGTGCAGACCATTACCAAAGACTCGATAATTTAATTAGGGTGTTTTTCGGGGTTTTTTTTTTTTTTAACCCTTTCCACAATTTATTTTTGGTGGTTGTTGTTAGATGGTTGAAACGTTTATTTCTTTCAGGCGTTCCTGTGTGGAGTTTGCATGTTCCTCCTGTGCTTGGGTGGGTTTTCTTGGGGTACTCCGGTTTCCTCCAACAGTCCAAAGACATGCACGTCAGGCTAAATGGCTGTTCCAAATCGTCTCTAGGTGTGAGTGTGATTGTGGATGGTTGTGTGTGTGTGTGTGTGTGTGTGTGTGTGTGTGTGTGTGTGTGTGTGTGTTGCCCTGTATAATAATTTGGATGTGTGCACGAGGGGCTGCGTATGTGTCGCCTCTGTATTGGTTTGGCGAGCTGTTCACGGTGTACCCTGCTTTAGCTCAATGTCGGCTGAGATAGGCTCCGGCCACCCTGCGACCCTGGTAGGATTGTTCGGTTTCACAAATGAGTAATTGAGATGAAGTTCAACCATGACGGCGGCTCATTCTTAATATTCTAATGTGCTTTTAAACTTTTTGCAAATTACTTAACAAGGTCAACCTCGCAAATGTTATGCAGTATGCAAATAACAGTATCATTATTTAGAATGAATTGGCCCGTGTGGAATGCAGACGCAGCGACCAGAACATTCTGACATGGTATTTTTGTCCAATAAAGCAGACATTGAAATTCAAGGCAAGCTGAGCCATTCGAAATAAAAATAAATAAACAAATAAATAACTATAGCACTATTAATGCAGAATGAGCAGTCTTTTAATTAGGCAGCTTAGAAGGATGAGCAGGAAATAATTGAGGCTTAGGGAGGTAGACAGTATAATGAAGGGGGGAAAAAACAAAAAAACAAGGCAACTCTAATGACGGTGGCATACACATGTCCCCCTTTTCTTCAAAACCACATTACCACCAGATTATCAGAAGAGTAAAAACAGCTTTAATGTAGCACACAAATGTTTTTAATGGTTCTCCATTAAGTTCGGTCTGAACGTTGAATTGTGATCCGTAACAACAAAGTCTGCAGGTTCGAATTCTCCGAGATCGAGCACTTAAGGCCTCATTTATGAAACGGAAATAAACACATTTATTTCTAAATCCTTCACACGAGCACTTACACAAGAAATATGGTATTCGTGTAAAAATCCTCTTTATTACTGAAATAATGTTCAAATCAGACTCGTGTTCCGGGGTGTGTGTGAAATTCATGCATGAGGAGTCGGGATGTTCTGTTTTAAGTCATTTATAGTGTGACGCGATACTTCACTGTTTCCTCCGACATCCACATTACGCTAACAGGCTGTTCCAAATTGCCCCTGGGTGTGGATGTGTGAATGCTTGTGTGTGTTGGCCAATGCAGTGGTTTGGTGGGTTGTTCAGGGTGTACCCTGCCTTCACCCAGTGTCGGCTGAGATAGGCCCCAGACCATAGTAGAATTGATCGGTTCAGTGAACGACGGAATGAATGAATGTTTTTTGAGGGTCTTGTGTATTTTTCGGGGCAGCAGAGTGGCGCCTCACAGCAAGAAGGTTCTGGGTTCGAGTCCCAGGCTCGGCAAAGGCGTTTCTGTGTGAAGTTTCCATTTTTTTACCCCTGCATGCATAGGTTTCCTCAGGGGTACTCAGGTTTCCTCTGACAGTCCAAAGACATGCACATTAGGCTAACTGGATGTTCCAAATTGCGATCTGTGTCGGCTGCGATAGGCTCCAGACTCCCCGTAGACCCTAGTAGAGTTAACGGTTCAGCGAATAAATAAATGAATTTTTAGATACGCACAGAAATTTAATGAAACTTTTGTGAAATCCACTAAGTCTCACGTAGGGGCAATCCGACACAGCCATTTAGCCTAAAGGGCATGTCTTTGGACTGTCGGAGGAAACCCATGCAAGCACCTGGAGAACATTCCACACACAACCCCACACAGAAACGCCCTCGACGAGCCCAGGACTCGAACCCACCGTCTAATTATTTTAAAGCCTTAAATTTAACCGAGTGAATTAAACTGACCCCTCACGTTTTAATTGTGGAACAGCATTACATGATAAATGTCACCGAATAGTGGCATATCCTCAGCATTTAAATCCCTAGATAGAGTGTAGGGGTAGTGAATGAATGAGTGATTTCGGACACAGGGGTGTAGTAAGAGACTTGCACAGTGTTAATCCATGATATACGTTTCAATGAACTGAGATTTGAAGGAATCCGAGTACCTTAACTTTTATTATTATTTTTTTTTAATTCAGGGTCCAGTTGGGAATGGAGCTCCATGAAAGGAGGACGTTCGGTGGTTAGGCGAACACTGTAAAGTGGTTCTCTTTGCTACAGCATCTTCTCTCAATGCTGTGCGGCGCTTTATTAGAGGCAGCACTAAGTGACAGATAAGTGACGGATCTTGTACGTCTCAAGCTGCAATGTGTCATATACTCCCTAGTGTGCTGCCGACCATCCGCTTCCTGCAGACTCATACCCTTCTACATTTCTAGCATCGCATCGGGGAGAGATTTCTGTCCGAGAGTCGCGTCGACATAAAATTTAAAAAAGAACAAAACGCAGTTGATCACCGCGGTTTCCAGGTTTAACATTTTTCAGTGAACAAGACACTGAAATTTACTATTTTTAAAATATAAATGTTGCTATTTCCCGATTACTCATTTGCCAAACCGCTTAATCCTAATTAGGGTCGTGGGGAGGCTGAAGACTATCTCAGCCGTCTCTGGGCGAAGGTGGGTACACCCTGAACAGCTTGCCAGACCAATGCAGGGCAACACACACACACAGGACCATTCACAATCACACTCACACCTAGTGGCAATTTGGAATTGCCAATCAGCCTAATGTGCATGTCTTTGGACTGTCGGAGGAAACCGGAGTTCCCAAAAGAAACCCATTCAAGCACAGGGAGGACTTGCAAACTTCACCAAGAAACGCCTGAGCCCTGCATTTGAACCCAGGACCTTCCTGCTGTGTGGCAGACGTGCTTACCATTAAGTCACTGTGCCGCCCAACTTTTCTTCACTCTCTCACCCATTTGCTGACTGTTTAATCCTGTTGGGGTCACGCGGAGCTTGAAGCCTATTTCAGCCAACACTGGAAGAAGGTGGGGTACACCCTGATCAGCTCAGCAGAACATCGTACGGCCAAAACACACACAACTGTTCACACTCGCACTCACACCTAGAGACAATTTGGAACAGCCAATTAACCTAACGTGCATGTCTTGGACAGTGGGAGGAAACCAGAGTGCCAGGAGAAAACCAATACAAGCATAAGGAGAACCTGCAAGATCCACACAGGAACACCTGAGCCTGGGACTTAAACCCAGGACCTTGTTGCTGTGAGGCAGATGTGCTACTCACTACTCCAGTGTGCCGCCCCACCTTCTCTTCATGCTGCTTCATTTTCGAGTTTGAGGTTTCTGTCTTGGATTGAAAAGCACTTTGAACTGGAACAGAATAATTATGTCCAGATGATACCGTCCTCCTTTAATCTGGCTTATGGGATTTGAAATGTCACTGAATGCTAGATAAGTTACTGACAGTAACGAAGACCTCTGTTCTACCCTGCCTATATTTTTTTCTTCTTCTCCAGTTCGGTTGTGTTCTCCATTCCTATCTGATAGAAACAGTAATTATTGCTTCAAAGGGTCAGCGCTGTCTCTCCTGGGGCTCCATTTGCAAAGCTTTAGATCTGAGCCCTTCCTCATTTAGATGAATGAGAATGCATTACAGGTTTAATGTTTAATTATAAAAGTCGGGACACTGGCGAGGCCCACATGCTAGGCGGTGACATATGGGGATCTACATGCTCCTGAATTCTGAGTTTGGTAACTAAAGAACCGTGTTTTGTTTCCAGAGCGGGTTAATGACTGGAGGGTTAAGTGTAGTGGGGGATTTATTGGGGACCAACTGTGGCGACAAGGATTAGAGTAGTCGGAGATATTTTAAAGGCGTTGGCTGGTCACCAGAATAAAAACTGCCTTGAAGGAAACCTAGCTGCTAATACTTATGTTTTAAAAACCCAAAACAGCATAAGTCAGTACGGTGGTGCAGTGGTCAGCACGTCCGCCTCACAGCAAGGTCCTGGGTTCGACTCCCATGTCTGTCCGTGCTTGCGTGGGTTTCCACCAGGTAACCATGTTTCCCCTGACAGTCCAAAGACATGCACTTTAGGCTAATTGGCTGTTCCAAATTGCCCCTATGTGTGTGTGTGTGTGTGAGTGTGAATGGTTGTGCATGTGTTTGCCCTGCAGTGGTCTGGTGAGATGTTCAGGGTGTACGCTGCCTTCATCCAGTGTCGGCTGAGATAGGCTCCAGCCTCCCCTAGTAGGATTAAGCGGTTCAGCGAATGAGTGAGTGTGTGTTGCATTGTTGAAGTATAATCCTGGGTTGCAGTGTTACTATAATAATGTGTAATGGTCCCCAGTCAGACAGAAGTATCTGCTATCTCTGCTCTTCACGAATATAATTACTCACTGCTTCTCCTGAGCATGTCAATTTCCAGCTCCTATGAGAGAGACATAATTACTGTTTCCGTACGTATTAAAAATTAACAAAGGCTGTTGCCCTTTCGCTCCAAGGTGAGCAGTCTGACTTTTGTAAGCTGCCTGTTCGAGAAGAGTAGTGATTCATGGCGTTCAATTCGGTTACCTGACATCTGCAGGGGGAGGGGGGAGGTCATTGGATTAGGAACGGTGGATGTGGTAGCCAGGGGTGCCATTTTGAGCTGCGACTGACTTGTGGTTTTCACCATCGTGTAAAAGCTTGTAACAGACGTCTCACGGAGCCACGACTGACAAATCAACATTATGGAACAGGAAGATTTTCTTTCTGCACTTAATATCATTGACGAATTGCCACTGTGGGGCGGCACGTCCGTCCGTCTCACTGCAAGAAGGGCCCGGGTACGATTCCCGGCCTCGTCGAGGGCGTTTCTGTGTGGAGTTTGCTTGTTCTCTCAGTGCTTGCATGGGTTTCCTCTGGGTACTTTGGTTTCCTCCCACATTCCAAAAACATTCACAGTTGGCTAATTGGCTGTTCCGAATTCAGTTCAGGGTGTACCCCCCCTTCGCCCAGTGTTGGCTGAGATGGGTTCCAGCCTCCACTAATCTCACGGGGAGATGAGAGTTACATCTCATGAGAATGCCTATCTCAGCCGGCACTGGACGAAGGCAGAGGACAACCTGAACAGCTCGCCAAACCACACACAGACGATCATTCACGCTCACTCACACCTATTTCCAACTTGGAACATCCAATTAGCCTTATGTGCTTGTCTTTTGAACTGTCGGAGGAAACTGGAGTACTCAGAGGAAACCCATGCCAGCACAGGGTGTACATGCAAACTCCAAACAGAAACGCCTGAACTTAATAAATTCACTTTATTAGTCACTTTCTCACTCACTCATTTGCCGAACTGCCGGAGCCTATCTCAGCCGACTCTGAGTGAAGACAGGATGCACCATCCAGACCGTGCCAGACCATCGCAAGCATCGCAGGCAAACACACACAGCCATTTCCACTTACACACCTAGGGGCAATTTGGAACAGTCAAATATCCTAATGTGTCTTTAGACTGTTGGAGGACACCTGAGAACCCAGAGGAAACCCATGCAGACTCCACAAAGAGACTCTGAGCCTGGGACTCGAACCCATCACCTTCTTGCAATCAGACAGATGTGCTTACCACTCAGCCCCCGTTCCGGCCGCAGTCAGGATCAGCATATTGCTATTCATACACCTCCTCCTCCTCCTCCTCCTCCTCCTCCTCCTCCTCCTCTAGATGATTAGCTGGCACAATCCTCCACAAAATTAAATTCAGTACATTTCACCATCTAGCTTGCAGCGATGCTCTGAACTGATGTCATTTGCCCAATCAGATCACCACTTTGTGTATGGATTTTCTTTGTCTGTGCCATGTGGCAACAGCATTTATGGGGCATTGCCAAGTAGATACTGTCACAGATTCGCTATAGCAGGCGATTAGCAGGACAAACTGCAGTAGAGGAATGTGTTTAATATTTGGAGCAGAATTAGCTTTTGGAGGCTAAATTGGTTATATCATTGTTTCAGTTGGTTTAATTATGTGTTAAGTAATAAGAGTTGCATCATTTTAGAGAACACACTGTGTTTAATATTAATGTGGATTTTTAATTGGTGCAATTTGTTTTTTACTTCATCATTTAAAAATGTTAACATTGTAACTCGAGGTCCCGTGTTAAAAGAGCAAACCTTTCGGAGATTGTGGTTACTATGTATTGTATATTTGATGGTTTTTTTTTTTTTTTTTATGAAATCATTATGATTACTTTGTCCTCATCAAAGCTTTGAGCCTATGAGCACGGTTTAAAGCAAACCTCAAAGCGCGAACATGACAAGCAACTTCAGTATGAAGTGGAACAATTCAACCTGTTTCTTGTGTTTCAAAGCACTCGGAATCGACCGGGGGGTTTATTTCCCTGGGTGTGGTGTCCGGGGTATAAAACCTTTGTTGCTGATCACTTGTCAGTGTTTGATGGCTTCATTTGACTTTTTCCATTACAAAATATCATTTAAAAAAAAGAGGGGTGGGGGGATGTAAATATTTTGGAATTTTTATCGTGTATTAAATGGTGATGTAGTGGTTGGCATGTGCTACCCACAGTAGGAAGGTCCAGGGTTCGAGTGTTGCGTGGTTTCCTCTGGGTGCTCCGTTTTCCTTCCACAGTCCAAAGACAAGCACATCAGGCTAATCGGCTGTTCCAGATCGACCGTTGATGTGGGAGGGAGAATGAATGGGGAAGCGTGTGTTGCCCTGCAAGCTGTTCAGGGTTTACCCTGCCTTGGCCCAGTGTCAGCTGGGATAGGAACAGCCTCTCCATGACCCTGGAATAGGATTAAGTGTTTCAGCAAATGAGTGAGTGAGTAAGTGAGTGTGAGGGGGTATTAAATCAATTTCATCTGTAAAGATTGGTGACACTGTGGCACGAAGGTGTAGTGAGCACATCCACCACGTAGCGCAAACGGACACCTCCTGGTCGGCAGCCAGCGGGACTACAACACACACAATGTGGTGGTGGCGTCAGCACAGCAAAAGAAGACACGACCGCGACTTAATAATAATTTTGACTCAGTTTGTTTGCCACATATTTAAGGACTTAGTTTGCCGTGGCTCGTTTTAGGTTTTAGTGTCTTTTCTGCCTGTTTGTTTGTCAGCCGAAGTTAAACTGTGATCATTTTTAGTTTATAATCCCCAGCCAGTGTTGTGCTTTCTGTTTGTTTACCTGTCAGTTGTTTATTAAACACCTTCTCAGTTTTGTGATTGGGGCCGCCTCTTTCCCTTCATGTATGCCGTTCGGCTCAAATGACACGCACACCACAACGTGTCAATCAGGGATTCTGGATTCGGTGTTATCGACTAGAGCCTCCTGCAGGTGGAACCCGACTTGTTTAAGCCTGACATCTAGAGACTGGTGTTCTCTTTGCCATTAAAGTGAGGGGTGTCATCAGGCCAAGATCTAAAGAGCTCTCAGAATAAGGGTTGTGGATGCCTCGGAGTCTGGATAGGGAAGATTTATACATTATTCAAAATGAAATCATACCACTGTAAGAAAAATCATCTGAGATTGACTGAGAAAACTGAGATTTCAAACAACTGAAAAAACACATATTTCCAGGACTGGCTGTCTCAGTTCTGCCCAGCAGCAGACTGTCTGATGCCAAATAAAGTGTCCAAAAGCCCATTTCAGTATAAGATCTTGCATCTGTTGGTATGAAAGTGTATAGGTCTACAGTCAGAAGGAGATTGGTGCTCGGAAAAATACTTAGCTGTTTAAAAAGAACGTTATAGTGTCGTATAGGAAAGCATCAGACATTTTATTATCAGGAAGAATGTGGTCTGGACAACCAAATCAATGGTAGAGGTGTTTGCCTATAGACACAGGACACAAGAGCCTCATACCTCTTGCCAGCTGTGAAATACTGTCTGATGGTAGAATGTTATGATTTGGACTTGCTTTGTTGCCTCAGGGACTGGACAGCTTATAGTCACTGATTCAACTATAAATTCTGCATCATAGAAAAAAGTATTTGATGCTAATTTAAGGTAAAGAGTTAAACCAGAGGTGGACCTTTAAACAAGATAATCTTATACACACTAGCAAATCTGCCAAGAAATGCTCGCCAGGAAGAATAGCAAGATACGGAAAGTAGTCAAAGCCAGGATTTAAACCTCATTGAATTTTTACATTTGGTGGGATTTAAGAAGGGCAATGCATGCAAGAAAACCCTGAAACATCTTTCATCTAAAGGAATTTTGCATGGAAGGGTGGTCAAACAGTTAAGCAAGCAGATGTCAGAGACTGGTGGACAATTATGCAAAATACCAACAAGCCGTTTCTGCAGAAGGGGTAATATTAGCTTCTGAGGTTAAGGGTGTAAATCCGTCACAGAATAATGTTACATGTATTAATATTATTGTTCAATAAATGATAAAAGCTGATTTCCAGTTTTCTTTTCGAGTTGTTCAGGTGCTGCTTTAAAGAGGGTGAAATGTTTGCATGTTCCAACATGTTGAAGAAATCAAAAGTTTTCATGGGATGTTCATGAAGAGACCTTCCAAATTCAAAAGGTTAATGAAAAAAATTGTTAAAGAGAATCAAATTATTATTTGCACACTTGAAACTTAGCGAGAGAGGAGTGGCAGTGCTGTGGTCTGTTGGTAGCCCAACTCCAACCATCCTCAGTCAGCAAACCCGGTGTGGACGGGAGCACACTGTGCGTTCACAGCATTCTTCACAAATAACCGCGTTATGATCAGGCCTTTCGAAGATACTTTAGTATTTCATGGAACCAAAACATTCCAGATCGGTAAACATCCCGCAGTGGGTCGAGAATTTCAGAGCAGCAGGCTCACCTTTAAAAAGAAATTCACCTGGTCGACTTAGAAGCGCTCATACACCTGAGGATGTTGAAACATGATAATAATAATAATAATAATAATAATAATAATAATAATAATAATAATAATTTAATACTTTTTTAAAGCGCCTTTCAGGGCACACAAGGACGCTGTACAAAACAAATAAAAGAAAACACGAACAGTTCAGTATAATCAACATAAACAATGCAATTAAAAACCAAAACATGAAAAGCAGAGTGGTGAGAAAAAGATTGAAAGTAAGGTTACAAACAGTAGGCTGTGCAGAAAAGATGGGTTTTGGAGTTTGAAAATAAAGATGAGGAGAGAGTCGGTATTGCGGAGGTCAGGAGGAAGTGCGTTCCAGAGCTGAGGAGCAGAGCGACTG
>JAOUQZ010000049.1:1346373-1368571 GCA_028564935.1 Neosilurus hyrtlii | reverse complement strand
GTTGTGTGACTGATGGCCCTGCGATGGCCTGGCGAGCTGTCCAGGGTGTACTCCACCCTCGCCCAGAGTCGGCTGAGATGGGCGCCAGCCTCTCCGCGACCCTAAGTAGAAATAAGCGGTTCAGAAGATGAATGAATGAATGATTCAGCAAAATTATTTGGTACAAGGATATTAAATTTTTTTAAACGAAATTAGTGTTTCCTTATAAGGAAAAATCGAATGGCATGTGCCAGTGTTCTTTACCATATATGGAAGGAGGCCTGACCTCAGGTCTGTGGGTGGGGCTTTGGGCACTATGCAATATTTCTGTGGAACCTGGGTAAGTATCTCTCGCTCTAGTGTTGGGGTTGACTGTGGCGTGGTTTGATGTGTTCAGTGTTCATGCAGGCTTATCATCCAATATTTGTGTCGTTCTTTTACTGAACATTTTTTCCAAATGTATAAAGTTGAAGAAATTGACATGACAGGAAATAAAAAGAAGGAGGAGGGGTGAATATTAAACTCAGAGCGTACCAGGATATACCATTTCTAATAGTATTGCCTTTGGGAGTATGTGTACTGTTTACTTACTGGTGCAAGAGCAAGACATAATGCACATTTTTTCAGTAGTGCCACTAAATCACTAATTTTGCTTAAAATATCATGTTTTTGTGGAATAGAATGTTCTCTCAGAGCTCGTCCATCAAAAGTTTGGTGTAATTACATGTCTTCTTTTTCTTTGCCCCAGAGTACAAACTTAAATGGAAATGATATCTAAGAATGTATACAGTTTAAGTTCCGTTCATTGCTCATCCCTCCGTGACTGAAATATAGAGCATCTTACCTTCGAGTGACCTTTCCGTCCAACTCTCCATGTAACTCATATTGCAACGGTCGCTTGTATTCACACACTACTGTTTACTGTTTATAGCAGATTGAATCTGTATACTTTCTAAACTATGGTGACGCATCCAGCTGATTTTTCATCCCTCTGTATGTATGTGTTCCACTTCACGCTCTCATGCTTCGGGGTCTGTGTGCCGATCTCGGCCGTCTGCAAAAACCAGAAAAATGCTACTTAATATTTTAAACCTGCTCTAAACGGGAAATGTTTTGTTTGATATTTATAGCATCCCTTTTTTATTAAATCCTTATTTTCTCCTCTTGAATCAATAACTTTTTTAGTGTTTTTTTGGGGGTTTTTTGGCAAACAAAACAGTATTTTTTCTCTGAATGCTGCTACTGATTTTATGGAAAATAATAAATTATGCATGGAAAAGAAACACAACTCGCAAACATCTCATGGTGAGCTCCACTTTTATTCGATACCTATATGACAGAAACTGAGGAAGTGTAAGGATCTGAGTGACTTTAACAGGAGCCACATTGTGACGGCTAAACGGCCGGATCTGTTCATCTCCAAAATGACAGGTCTGCTGCGATGCCACTGAAGAGCTGCTGTAGCACAAACTGCTCAAACTGTTCAGGCTGGTTTTGAGAGAAAGGCATCAGAACACACAGGGCATTGCAGCTTGTTCTATAAAGACCTGCCCAGCCACAGACCAGACAGATGTGTGTATGTATATATAAATAGAAATATATATATATATATATAATGTATAATATATAACAGCATATTTTTTACTTTATTGATTGTTATTCTTTGATTGTGTGGAATGTTGACCCTTATTGGTCCCCGTTATTACACACTTACACACTACACACAATTCCAACACTGCTCTTATTGTAAATTATTCAACCTCTGCTATCTTATCAGGTTCATTAATTCAATTCTATCTTTATTATTATCAAATTTATTGTTTTTCAGCTCAGGCTTAGTGGTTATGGGTTTCTGATGGGAAGGTCAGTGTTCAATTCCCACTATCACCACTGTTGGGCCCTTGAGCGAGGCCCTTAACCCTCAATTGGTCAGTTGTATGAAAATTATTGTAAGTTGCTCTGGATAAGAGCGTCTGCCAAATGTTGTAATGTTGTACACGTGACGCCCAAAAGGAAACACCGCCATGGTCTGTATTATTTTTCCGGACCTGAAGGGTAGGACGCAAATATAAAAGCCTCTTCTGTTGGGTTTGATCTCCCGCTGCGAACCAGTTTGTCTTCAACACATCGCATTGCAATCTGAGCCATGTGACATTACAGCGACATTTTCTCCTTGATGGATTTCACCCAATCTGCACTGCAATGCTTTCTTTCATAAAAGCGACTGAATACATTGAACAGCAGCAAATTCTTGTTCCAGAATTGAGAAGTTGAATTGAGAGTCATCTGCAGGCACATGCAGCGCCCCAAACTAACCTTCTGTTATAATTAACAGTTATTTCATGAATTAGACTGAAAATAACCTAATAGTCAATGATCCGGAGGAAATAACAGTTATACACATATCCACTGAATTGTCAGGAATACTCATTCTCAGTCATTTGCTGAACCGCTTAATCCTAATAGGATCGCATGGAGATTGGTTCCTATCTCAGCCGACACTGGGTGAAGGTAGGGTACAACCTGAATAGTTCGCCAGACCATCCCAGGACAACACACACACACACACACCTAGGGTCTTTGGACTGTAGGAGGATACCGGAGTACCTGGAGGAAACCCACACAAACACAAGGAGAGCATACAAACTCCACACAGAAACGCCCTCGCCCAGGCCAGGACTTAAACCCAAGACCTTCTTGCTGTGAGGCGGACATGCTAACCACTATGCCGCCGTCCTGTGTGTCTATAAAACAGCTATTTGCAATTGTATTTATCAGAATATACACTATGTCACTATAGTCAGAGGGAAATATTTGTATATATTGAATATTTGGGGGTCTTTATTACTAATTTTGAGCTCTTGAATCTGATTGGTCAGAAGGTGTTGGTTCATTTTCTATAGGAATAACTGACAGGTGTGTCAGCTATAACTTCAATCACAGGTTTATATTACTGTGATCTTTCTAATATGCCCTTGTTTCTATGGTAACAGCTCATTTACAAAGACTTCTACGATTTACTCTCGACTTAATCTGAGGCTCATAATAAAGAGGCGAAACAATGTGTTTAATAACCATGTAATCTTGATATGGTGAAGCTTTGTGTAAGGATGCAGGATTTTTGTGTGTTATTAACTTTAAGAAAGGGGAGGGGTGTCGATTATGGTTCATCAACCTCCTTCATAGCTCATATACACCGATAAGCCATAACATTAACACCACTTGACTGCTTTGTGGATGGGCCGCCCAGTAGACAGCAACCTGCAAAGCACGGTGTTCTGACTCCTTTCTGTCATATCCAGCATTAACAGTTTCAGCAGTTTATGCTACATTTTTAGCTCTTCTGTAGGATCAGACCAGACGTACCTCAGACGGACTTCAGTCCCCATATGCATCAATTAGCCTTAGGCACCCATGACACTCTTGCTAGTTTACTGGTTGTCTTTTCTTGGACCGTCTTTAGTAGGTTCATACCACTACATACCAGGAACACCCGATAAGACCCACTGTTTGGGAACGATGAATAGCCCCAGTCATTTCGGCATCACAATGCAGCGCTTATCAGAGCCACTCAGATTCTTACACTTGCTCATTTTTCCTGATTTGAACACCAACTTTTGGAACAGTGTTTTCGCTCATGTGACCCTAAAGCACCAAACCATTTGCAAGTCACAGGGCCGTATTTTTAGATAGAGTGGATTAGCTACGCTTATCTAAAAAGGTATGAAATAGGAGGAGGCGAACAAGCCAATCAGGAGCCACCTCTGCTTTCGTGGCCCTGCATGTAGAAGGGAAAGGTTTGTTTACTCTCTGGTATGCAAAAAACATTATTTGGCTTCCTTTAAAAATCAAGTACTGTGAAGTAAATGAGTTCATAGCAGGAATATGAAGGTAAGTATTAATGGTGGGGAATCCATGAGGATTTTGTGTAGGATATTTATATTTCCTCTCTTGTACACCTCAACGGCATATTGGTCAATATGACTGCCTCACAGCAAGAAGGTCTGTGGTTCAAGTCCCCGGATTGGCGAGGGCGGTGTTTGCATGCTCTAACCACTACTCCACCATTGCTTGTGTGGGTTTCCTCCAGGTACCCTGGTTTCCGCCCACAAAGATGTGCACATTAGGCTAAGTAGCTGTTCCAAATTGCCCCTAAGTGTAAATGTGAATGGTTGTGTCCAGCAATAAATGGGCAAGCTGTACCCTGCGTTTGCCCGGTGAGATTCTTCCTGACCCATGTAGGATTAAGTCGTGAATTGAATGAATAATTACAGTGATTGATTTTCTGATTAAAGGCAGATTATGATGCATGAACAGTAGGAATTTGTACAAAAAAGCCCCACCAACACTGATTAAAATATAGACATCTTTGCTTTCTATTCTTAATTTTAAAAACTAAAAATATGTCCCTGCACCTTCCAGCTAGGGCTTGACAGTAGTAGAGTGGTCAGCACGTCCGCCTCACAGCAAGAAGGTCCTGGGTTCGAGTAACAGACTAGGGTGTTTCTGTGCAGTTTGCATGTTTTCCCTGTGCTTGTGTGGGTTTCCTCCAGGTACTCCAGTTTCCTCCCACGATACAAAGACATGCACATTAGGCTAACTGGTTGTTCCAAATTGCCCCAAGGTGTGATTGTGTGGTAATGGTTGTGGGTGCGTGTTGGCGAGCTGTTCAGGATGTACCTCGCCTTCTCCCAATGTCGCAAAGCCTCCCAGCAACCCTAGTAGGATTAAGCGGTTTGGTTAATGATGACTTCCAGCTGGTTTGGTGCTGGAGGGTCACAACTACCAGTGGCGTGTATTAACACATTTAAAATCGCATTTGTCTACAAGGAATAAAGTATTTATTTATTTTTTTTTTACTTTTTTGCTGTTTGTAAAATCAACCTCAGCATGGAGACCATAACTCTTTCATATCATTTTTATTGCAGATCACATCACACTACCCCATCAGTAAATTTTATTTATTTATTTATTTATTTTGGAGCAGCACACCGCAACATGTTTTATTATTTACTTGAAATTTCATCCTGCTTGCCTATAGGGTCTTGTTTATAGTCGGATAGATATATGTATCTCTGTCAGTTCACTGTATCCTTTCATTTAGACTATATTTATACCCTTATTGCACATTCTGCTTTTTACACACTCATCCTTCTTGCAGAAGCTTTTTTTCCCCTCTATGATAAATACATCAGTACTTGTGCCTTCAATAACAGATATACAGAAAGTCTCGGATGTTATCTTTTCTAAGAATAAGTAATGACCCTCCCCGAAGACTACGCCAGATTATTCACCATCAACAAAAAAGTGAGTGATTTTCCAATCCATTATTTCTCCTCTTCCCTGATTCATTTGTTTTTATGTGGACAGCATTTGTCCATCATCGGGTGCATTCTGGGTCGAAAATGCTCTTCCTAAGGAGAATTATATTTGCTCGTTTGGCCAACTGAAGCGGCTCGTCTTGTCAAGAGATTAATCACGCGTTGGCCTCGGCAAGAGGAGAAGGTCAGGCATCTTTACACGTGTGGGAGTCGAAATTGGCCACATTTGTGCTGCCACGAATGAAGGAAGTGGGAGTGGGAGATTGGCAAATGACTTCGGAGGTGGGAGCTGCAAGTGTGGAGGTGGACGTGAGATCCACTCAGCCGCTCCAAATGACTCGGAAAGAGAAAGATGCAGAAACAACATGGAAGGCAAAGACACCGAGTGGGTGTTATTATTCAAATGGAGAAAAGTGTTGCACATTATGGCTCATGATATTAGTGGATGATATAGAATTAGGGATATCAGTTGGAGGACCGTCGAGGTCTTTCAGAAGATATACATTTACATTTTACATTTACGGTATTTGGCAGACGCCCTCATCCAGAGCATCTTACATTTGGCATTTTTATACAACTGAGCAATTAGGAGTTAAGGGCCTTGCTCAAGTACTGGGGCTTGAACCCCTGATCTTTGGATCATTTGGCGGAGTCTTAACCACTGATCCACCATTGCCCAAGATCAAGCTGATTACTCCAAAATACTGCAGTGTAAAACACATGCCCATTCGTTTTCTGAGCCGTTTAATCCTAATTAGGGTCGCAGGCAGGCTGGTACCCATCTCAGCTGACTCTGGCAGAAGGCAGAGTGCACCCTGGACAGCTCGCCAGTCCATCGCAGGGCAGAAATACGCTGACGGCAATCCACCGGCCTACTTTTTAAAAACGACAGCCTCTCACCACAGACAGTGAGAAACATGGCCGGCCTTTGATAACCCAGTTAGCTGCACTGGGGGGGACAGCAGTGAGAACTCGGTGATAGTGGGGCTTGAACCCCTGACCTTCGGATAAGTAAGCCAGCACTTTAACCACCGAGCCGCCACTGCCCTCCTCAATGATATAAACTTTTCTAATATGGCTTCCCTATCACATATATTTATTCATTCCAGGCTTACAGGGAGCCTGGAGCCTATCTCAGCCAACTCTGGGTGAAGGTGTGGGGCACCTTGAACAGCTCACCAGACAAACACACATACACAACCATTCACATTCACTCTCACACCTAGGGGCAATTTAGAACAGCCAATCAGTGCATGGCATTGGACAGTGGGAGTAAACCAAAATCAAATCAAATTGAGGAGTAAACAAACGAAGGGTTGGAGGAAGACTTTGTTTTTAGTGGAACACCATAGGCTTTATACCTACTTATAGTTTTTGAACTCTATGGTCCCTCTGAGATCTACAGGGCAGTGATGAAGCACATTATCAAAACCAAATTTGCTTATGTCACGTTGTGGGTGGCACCGTCCAGCATGTCCACCTCAGAGCAAGAAGGTCTTGGATTTGGGATCTGTGCCTGTCAATGCCGTTTCTGTGTGGAGTTTGCATGTCCTCCCTGTGCTTGCTTGGCTTTTCTCTGGGTACTCTGGTTTCCTCCCGCAGTTCAAAGACAGTATATGTATAGGTGTATAGTATATGTAATATTACATATTGCCCCTAGGTGTAAATGTAAGTGTATGTTGGCCCCGCAGTGGAGTGGCGAGCTTTTCAAAGTCTACCACGCCTTCGCCCAGAGTCGGGTGAGAGCCAGGCTCCAGTCTCCCTGCGATAAAGCAGTCCATCCTTTTAATGTGGTGTGAGCAGTAAAGTCTTAAATGCATTTCTTGTAGAACCCCGTCTGTGTGAAATCTATAAAATTCATATGGCAAGTAAAGAGAAAATATTTTTGATGCTTAGTCAGCAAGCATTTGGGGCCTTCACACGCAAATTCCCTGGAGCTCAATTATATTTAGTTTGGTAGAATATTTTCTGATGATGAGATATTTATGTTTTTCCCCCAGTTATGGCATCTGTAGCCTTAGGCAATACCAATTTTCCCTGTGTACATTTGTTATGAGTTTGTTTGCTACCCATGCTGCATTCTTTTATGTGCAGGTCAGACATTTGTGGATCTAATCACCATCAGTGTCCACAGAGAGTTTACCCCACGGCAGTGAGAAAATATCCACTATTGCTCTTGCAAATAGCTTCATGGATTGGGTTTTGTCCAATGCATAGACAAGTGCTGTGGACTCATGAATAATAATAAGGGGTTAATGTGCTGATGCATTTGAATGTGTTGTTGGACTCGATGGCGTATTCTTTGACATTCTGTTGGTGCAAGTGTCTGTCAACTCTTATTATCTTAGAGCTCCAGTGTGATTGATTAGTGCGTCACATCCATGGGGATGTTGTCATAGCTATAAAGCACATATCTGAGGTTCGACAAGGGCATCATCTATGTCCAATATTTAATTAACTACCTTCAAGTAAGAAGCTTATTTGTAACAATGTTATGAACACAGAGAGCGCTTTTTCTTTAGCGTGCTGTTAATTTACACGGGGAGGCACGTGGTGTAGTGATTTGCACAACCGTCTCACAACAAGAAGGTCTTGGGTTCATGTCCTGGGCTCAGGCGTTTCTGTGTAGAGTTTGCATGTTCTTCCCCCTGATTGTGGGTGTTTCCTCCAGGTACTCCAGTTTCCTCCCCCAGTCCATAGACATGCACTTTAGGCTAAATGGCCAGATGTTCCAGATTGCCCCTAGGTTTGAGTGTGATTGTGAATAGCTGTGTATATGTTGTCCTGTGATGGACTGCCGAGCTGTTCAGGGTGTCGGCTGAGATAGACTCCAATGTCCTCACAACCATGATAAAATTAAGCAGCTCGGCAAGTAAGTAAGTGAGAGTTAACTTCCATGAGATGAAACTGGATATGGGGTGTTTCACACATCCGCCTCACAGCAAGAAGCTCCTGGGTTGAGGTCGAAGGCTCGGTGCGGTGAGTTTAAATGTTCTTCCTGTGCTTGCATGGGTTTTCTCCAGGCACTCTGGTTTCCTTTCACAGTCCAAAGGCATGCACATTAGGATAATTGTCTGTTCCAAATTGCCCCTAGATGTGATTTTGATTAAGAATCAGCTGAGTGCCCGTCTCCCTGCGACCCTAGTAGGAGTAAGAGGCTCCGCAAATCAAGGAATAAATGAATGATTAACAATTATTTTAAGATCGCGGATCATATTTGAGCTCATAGCTCGTTAGGCATTAGCCAAGCGGCCCATCTGTCCTATACAACCAGAGCGAGCGGAATAACTTTTTTTGTACAATTCTGTCCTCTGGAATTCAAGAAATACCGCATTTTTATTGTTACATTCAAATTCTTGAAAATAAAAGCTATCCGTTCATACCAAAAAATTGCAGGAGAACCAATTAACATGAAGCTTGCTGGTTTGCTCAGGGCCTGTTCCATTAGCAGTCCAAAAAAAGTTGCGTTTGGTGGGGAAAAAACATATATAAAATATATATATATATATATAAAAAAAGCTGTCTAATTGTTATAAAGAAAATAAAATAAATTAAAAAAGTTCTGACTACAAAATGCTTTAACACTATATGTTTTGCTTTAAATGGAAAAAAAACCTGTCTAATTCTAGAAAATACAAAAGAATATGCTTACTATTAATTCTTTAATTCTATATTTGGTTGATTTTGGTGAAATGTGTCTAAAGTGAAACAACAAGCTAGCGGCACTGCTGATTTGGTTGGCGCGGCTCGTGCGCATTATCCTGTGACCACCCGCATTACGCCCCACTAAGGACTAACGGCTTGTTTAGTGAAAACAATTTGCGTTTGATAGGATAAAAGTCTGTCTAATTCTTTAAAAAATACATATTTTTTTTTTATCATTAAATGCTTTCATTTCAAACATTGTTATTTTTATGGAATCAGTCTTGATGAACAGTAACAAACAAGGCCAGCTAGCATTAGTTTTAGCTTGGAATAATCATGACCGTTTAGTTGTTTTTTTTTTTTTCCTGTGGTAAAGTTTAGGTCACAGTATATAAGCCGATATCCTAGGAGTAGATTAACCAATCAGAGCGTAGAACAGTTAATATCTAGTGGGATAGAATATATCTGTATATATATATATATATTTTTTTTTTTTTAATTGTTGATTTTCATAGATTATGAAATTAAATTGAGAAAATCTGTGGAACTTTATTCATTAATTAATTTTCTAAACCATAACAGAATAAAAGGTTCATAAAAGGAAATAATGGGAGTAGCTGGGAAAGATGGAATATCGCTCTTGTGCTCTTGGCCTTTTGCCACATAATCCGTGACCACATACTGCCTCTTGTCCTTTACTCACCGCAGCTCCCATGACCTTCAGGATTAACCCTGTGGTGGATGTATAATTTCAAATATGAAGATTATTGAGTAGTGCTGTTTAAAAAAAGTGTTGCTATTTAACCAAACCGTGCGTCTCTTCCATCTGATCGTCTTTCTTTCTTCGTATCCCTTCACTCTTTCCTTTTCCTCTGTGTTTTGTCTCTCTTTTTTTTTGCTTGTTGGCATGTGCACTGCTCTTTATTTGTATGTTTATTCTTTTCCTTATTGCTTCTTTTCTTTTTTCTTCTTTATTTGTCTTGTCGTCTTTGCTAGCTTGCATGCATCTTTGTCATTTGTTTGGATTGCTTTCCTCTTTTCTTCCTTTCATTTTGTTCCCAGCTTGTTTGCTTTCTAGGAAGCACTCCAGTCACCCAGCCATATGTGTGCCTTGACATTTGACTGTCCAAATGGGTGTGTGCGCACGGAAAATTCAATTAAAACAACATTAGCCTGTAGATGCGATGAAACATAATGGAAAGTCAGTGGATGGGCAGCTGTCTGGGAAGATAATAATGCTCCTTAAGCTGTGTAAGCGTATGATAAGAGGCTTATGGGCAAAGGGACTGGCACAGAGGATGTCTTTTTAAGAGCAAGGTGCTTGAAATGTTATGGAAAAAAGTGCATACTACACTCCAGGGCGAAGCATTTTATTCAGGAAGGTCTGGTGTGGCTGCAGGTGTTCATTGCTTCCAAAGCTGATAAAACTAATCACTCCAGCCAACTGATTATATTTAAGTTGAGTTGGATGTTCTCGCTTGACTGCAGTGGAAGCTGTTTGGGGATTACGTAAGCAATTAAAAATAATAAATAAATACAATCTCAGAAATAGGTAATAAAACCTGCAAATACACCACCCGTCCCCATACATCCCCTTTATGGAGTGGTCCAGTTTTCCCCTCATCAATTCATCATGGCTCTGCAGTGGTCTCACTAGCTGTTCAGGGTGTACCCCATCAGATCCTGATTTCCCAAATTCTGAGTGGAATAACTGTTCCATCACACCTTCATTGCAAACTTTGACTGCAGAAAGTTTTTCAGAGTTTTGGGGACTTTGGATACCATCAGAACACGGGGGGAAAAAATCGAGCCTGATGAGGAAGCAATAGTTTATCAGCTAATATAACATACCGTACCAAACAAACCTCTGGACACGCCCACTAATTTTAACTGAAATAGGTGTGTCCTAAATTTTAACTGGTACTGTATATATACTTATTTAATGACGGTTAGTAGGAGACACACTGATAGACTTCATGTCAGATTAATGACCAGAATCTAATTTAACCATGATGGAAAGTGAGGGTCTCTCAGCAGCACATAAAGGGTACAAAGGGTCCAATACACCTATTAATTGGCTCACAGCAATAAGGTCGTGGGTTACACCCGAACCCCGGACCTTCTTGCTGTGAGGCGGACATGCTAACTTAAGTGTAGTGGTTAGCATGTCCGCCTCACAGCAAGAAGGTCCTGGGTTCGAGTCCCGGGCTCAGCGAAGGATTTTTGTGTGGAATTTGCATGTGCTTGCCTGTGCTAGCATGGGTTTCCTCCTGGTACTTTGGTTTTCTCCCACCGTTCATACACTGCTCGCCAGGCCATTGCAGGGCCAACACACACACACACAACCATTAACACTCACACTCACACCTAGTGGCCATTTGAAACAGCCAGTTAGCATTAGGCTAATTGCCTGTTCCAAGGTGCCCCTAGTGCTGAGTGTGACTGTGAATGTTTGTATGTGTGTTGGTCATGTTCAGGGTGTACCCCGCCTTTGCCCAGTGTCAGCTGAGATAGGCTCCGGCGTCCTCACGACTCTTATATTTGGAGTCAGTGTGTGTTCTTTCGGATATTTTTCTGTTTTGGTGTTAAAATGTGGTGAAGGTGACGATTCCTTTTTGGTATCTCACAGTTTAAATACTTCTGATCTACGTGGAGATAAAAGCATTCAAGAACGAGGTGTACTGTATAAGCAATAAGATATTCAGGATTCCCAGTAAGAGACGCTTGGACTGTCATGGCTGATAACCAAACACAGACCCTTCCCCAAAGCTAACTGGTAAACGTGCAATGTTACCTCTTTTACCCACTAAAATCTGCTTCAAACTCCATCCGCACGGTTCTGGGCACTAGTACCCAGAAGTGTATATACAAGGAACTGCAGGGAAGCGTGAATATATCAGCCTCTTTATGACCTGTGAGCATAACTCCTAAATCTGAGACCGTAAAAATAGACACTCAGTTATTAGATAGCAGTAGAAGAGCAGTAGAATAGTAGTGACTTAAGACCTTTGAGGAAGGAATGGACATGGGGATATACCGTGTGATATATATATGTTTATATATATATATAGATTTAGGCACTGTCTAAAAGTGAAGCTTCCGAAGTCTCCTCTCGGATAAGTGTCCCAGACTGGGTTTTGCTTTTCACTTCCTTTTCTTTCACTAACCGTCACCTGTCTTGTTAGTTTAATTATCCGTTTAACAAGTTCATGTTCTGTCATGCTTTTGATTTCTGCGTTTTCTCTATGAACTTTTATTTACCTGCACGTTTGTCTGCCTATCTGAGTTAGATTGTGTTTTTTTTTTTATCCTGTGTGAGTCTGAGTAGTGGTTTATGAGTCTCTATTTTTTGGGTTCTAGTTCTGTATATATATATTAAATCTGTTGGATTTTAATTTTTTTTTTGTTTTTTTGCTGCTGGTCATGCAAGTAAGTGATACATAACAGCCAATCAGCAACAACCTAGTGACGCAGCAGCCTTAATGGGTTTCCTGTGGTGTGCAGCTGGTAGATGGACATGGGACGACGATCCAAGCCATATTCCATGACTATGGTGCTCCTTTCGGGCGCTGTGCTAATATGATATTATACATTAAAAAGATACATAAGGTAGTTTTGTGTGTTTATCATTTACAGAGAAAAGATTTGAAAATATATAATGATTCACAATCAGGTTAAATTTTGTGATCATCCAATTGAGTGTTTCTATAGAGCCCTATATAGTTTCCTTGGAATAGAGAGCTCTCTCTCTTACACACACACAATTTCTCTCTCTCTCTCTCTCTCTCTCCCTCTTTCTCTCTCTCTTACACACACAATTTCTCTCCCTCTCACTCTCTATATCTCACACACGCACACACACAATTTCTCTTCCTCTCTTTATCTCTCTTTCTCCCTCTCTATCTATCTATCTCTTTCTCCCACTCTCTCTCTCTCTCTCTCTGTTACACACACATAATTTTTCTTCCTCTCCCTCTCTATCTCTCTTTCATCCTCTCTATCTATTTCTTCCTTCCTCTTTCTCTCTCTCTCCCTCTCTATCTATCTCTCTTCCTCCCTCTCTCTCTTTTTCTCCCTCTCTATCTATCTCTTCCTCTTTCTCTCTCTATATATATATCCATCCCTATCTCTCTCTCTTTCTCCCTCTCTATCTATCTCTTCCTCTCTCTTTCTCTTTATATATATATATATATATATATCCATCCCTCTCTATCTCTCTCCCTCCCTCTCTATCTCTCCCTCCCTCTTCCTCTCTCTTTCTCTCTCTCTCTCTCTCTTCCTCTCTCTCTCTCTCTCTCTCTCTCTCTCTCTCTTTCTCTCTCTCTCCTTATCAGCTGAGTACACATTCATGGTCTACAGGTATTTCTTTATCACCACTCTGTTTTTTCTTTGTCTTGACTTTTGTCCACGATATGTATGCCCTGGTATCTCTTGGCAGTTTCTTTTTTGCCCTCCCGTGTTCCGTCTCCAGGTTTTACTTTTTTGCTACCCTTCCACTTGGTCTGTTTCCTTTTGATCGCCAACATAGCAGCTCCTCATGTTGATCCCCTCCACATTGACTTTATTCTGTAGTCTAAGAGTGAATGGGGACAAATTTTATAAATCATAAAGTTTTATTATTCTTATTACTTTACACTTCCCCAGTATATACTTTCTCTCTCGGTATAAACTATAATAGCAGACTAGTAATATAAAATGCCTCATTGCATTATAACTCATTTAGAATTTGTTTAACAATACATTTGCCAATAAATGTGTGTAATGAAAAGGAAAAAAAAGGCAGTCGAGTAATCAAGGAGGGTTACAGGGTCACACCAACCAAACCAGCAATGCGTGAAAAGTTACTTCATTAAGAAAATCAGAACAGTCTGAGTGACACGAGACCAAACAATAACTGAGCTCCTTTTTTCTTCCCAAGCCTTCAGCTAATCAACTGACCTTCACTTACTCCCTCATTTGCTGCACCGCTTAATCCTACTCGGGTGGCAGGGAGCCCGGAGCCTCTCTCAGCCAACAGTGGGTAAAGGCGGGGTACACCCTCACGAGACCATCGCAGGGCAACACCCACAACGATTCACACTCACAGATGGGGTCAGATTTGAACAGCCAGCTAGCCTTTTGTGCATGTCTTTGGAGTGTGGGAGGAAACTGGAAGACCTGGAAAAAACCCTTGCAAGTAACATTCAAACTCCAAACAGAAACGTCGGAGACTGAACCCAGGACCATCCTGTTGCGAGGCGGACGTGCTAACCACCATGCCACTGTGCCGACACTGCTCAGCCAAAACAGACAAAGTTCTACATTGTAATATTTTGTAGGAACGCCTTTATCCTTGAATACATCGCATAATCACCAAGGTATTGTTTCGTCCAACATCACAATAATTTTATTTCCATCCAGAGTTGGGTTTATTTTTCATAGACGTCTCCAGTTGATGACGGTTAAACTGAACCACTCCGTTTTTTTAATAAGGTTAAGGTCAGGACTCTGGGGAGCCAATTCCTACGTGAAAATGGTTCCCTGAGCCCCAATTTTATATCATCATGGAAGAAAAATGTATTGATGTGATAACCTGGTCATTCAGTACATTCAGATCATCAGCTGACCTCATTTTATTGCCACTTAGTGTTGCTGAGCCTTGACCGGACGAACTAAGGCAACAATCCTAGGGGACTATGTACTGAAATCAAGGATAAAGGGGCTCCAACAAAATATTAGAAAGCACTACTTTTACCTTTGTCCAGGCTGTGTGGTCGGCTTAATAATCCCTGTCATTGGATTTCCAGTTACTCACTTTGTCATTTGCCGAATTGCTAAATCCTACTAGGGTCACGGGGAGGCTGGTGTACCTTTCGCATTTCTTTGGACTGTGGAGGAAAACCAGAGTACCCTAAGGAAACCAAGGCGGGCAAAGGGAGAACATACAAACTCCGCACTGTAATGCTAGGTGTGCTAATCACTACGCTACCCTGCCCACCTGGATCTCCAGTTATCACGACAACATTATGACACTGCAGAGACAGGACATTCTTCTGAGTACTGTCAGTACCGTCGGGAAGACATTTGTATTTGCCCCGTGGAATCTTGAAGGTCATCCAGTTCGATATGTCAGTTTTTACCAATTAGGCCGGGGTGTGTTCTCATGAAAACAAACCTACGTGGATGATATTTGAGATGAAATAGGGTGGATTAGCCTCTTGAGCACTGCGTGCTCAGGTAACTGAGAGCTAGCTGTGAGTGAGGGCTTGTTTGCACCGAGCGCAGACGAACCCAGATGTTTTTAGAGTATCAGCATCACACTTTGCATTTAAAGGTGCTAATTCTGTGCATATAAAAAGCTTGAATCTACCACCTCTTTATCCTGATCAGCTTTCACTGCCTCTGCAGCAACACGTTTGTGTTAATAATGAGGTGCCGTCCTGCATTCAAACTGCACATTGTTGCATTTCTCATTAACACACATCATGTTCGTGCTAATTAAATCAGACCTGAGGCACGTCAATAGGTCTCGCCTGCAACAAGTGATGCAAAATCACGTTTTTATTGATATTCTACAAAAGTGGGTTGTCCTAAAACTGTTTTTCCTGTATTAAAATGTCTTTAAATCATCTGTTAGAGTTAAAATGTAATTATAATATTAATTTAGCTGTCCAGGGTGGCACGGTGGTGTAGTGGTTAGCTTGTCAGCCCAACCCAGGCTCGGAGAGGGCGTTTCTGTGTGGTGTCCATGATTATGTGGGTTTCCTCTGGGTACTCCGGTTTCCTCTTTATTTGAGTCATGTTCCTTACTAACTGCTTTAAATGTAACCACTTTGTGATTTTGGTGAACCATACATCCATCCTTCCATCCACCCATTCCTACTTCCATCCTTCCTCCATACCTCCATCCATCTATCCATACATCTATTTATCTATCCCTCCATTCATCCATCCATTCATCCTCCCAGTCTTCCATCCATTCATCCCTCCATCCTTCCACCTATTTCTTCACCCGTTTCTGCCTCCATCCATACATTCATCCATATATCTATTATGTATTCTGCTTATCCATCAGTGTCAAAACTGGAGCCAATCCCAATTGACTTTGGCGGGGTACACCCTGAACAGGTGGCCAGAATAAGCAGGGCTGACACAAACACCGACAAACCATTCACACTCACATCTGCCCAGCTCTCAAAAAAAAGCAAGGTTAAAATTTTCATCAAAATGGGGTTAGGACAACTTTTGGACTTACGAGGTTTTTCATTCATTCATTAATTAGCCTATCTTAGCCACCTCCGGACGAAGGCAAGGTACACCCTCATTAGCAGGGCAAACACACTCACATACACAACTATACACACTCACATCTAGGGGCAATGTCGAACAGCCAGTTCACCTAAAGTGTGTGTCTTTGGACTGCGGAAGAAAATTGGAGTACCTGAAGGAAACCCACGTAAGCACAGAGATAACATGCAAACCACACAGAAACGCCCTCGATTAGCCAGAGACTTGAACGCAAGACCTTTTGCTATGGGGCGAACATGCTAACCCCTGAGCCTTACTAGGTTTTAAACATTATAATACACTTTGCTCTGCGATGGCCTGGCGAGCTGTCCAGGGTGTACCCCGCCCTCGCCCAGAGCCGGCTGAGATGGGCGCCAGCATCCCCGTGACCCTAATTAGGAACAAGCGGTTCAGAAGATGCATGAATGAATGAATGAACAACAAACTTTCACGACAGTGATCAGGAAGTAACTATGATCAACCCATTCAGTTATTAGGTCATGTGATTTACATAGAACCTGGAAGCTGTCTCTCTGCCCTGGTCTGGAAAAACCTAGTAAGTCACATCTTCGTCATTTCAGGAAAAAAATGAATGCCTCAATAATTCAAATATTAGAGCAGGATTATTAATTTTATGGGACATACGTACTTCATGGGACATAAGTTATTATATAATATCCACTGTATATTTGTAAATTGTATTTTGTAAATTTGATATGGAAAACCCTAGTAAGTCCATGTGCATGTCTTTAGCTGCACTGAACACAAAACAATCATTTACACTTGTTTCTGGATAACTACATGGTACATTGCTTGGCGGTGGGTAACCTATTTGCCCAGTGTTAGTGGCCGCGCTCTTAAGCAGAAAGCTACTGGATGCAATGACATTAAATTGTCTTGGTAATCTCCACCGTGAAGATGCAAGAGCCTGGAAGTGGAAGCGAGAAAGATGCAGCTGCAGACGTACTTTTTTTCTTTTTCACACTAAATTTTGAATTCTGGCTGAGCTTCCTTAACTGAAGGAATTTGCATTTTGATGCAAAGCCTTATTTGCATTTCCTAATGTGACTGTGGTCAGGATTATAATGGTAATTTCAGTGAATGGTTCAAATCAAGAGCAAATAAACCTCACACACTTGAGAAAGATGGAAACTGAAGGTTTTTTTAATTGGCTGCAGAGTCGCACAGCTTTTGATGAGTACGTTGACCTTTAAAAAGAATTTTGTTGATGTGAAATCACTTGCAAAAGTAGTACTACACTAGTGTTAAACTTGAAATCAACAGGTGGCGTCTACATTAGGATCCAACATGTAGTGGATGTACAGTTGCTCTTGTTCTTGTACCTTCAGGCTAATCTCACTCTTGGCCATGCTATCTTCATCCAGTTTGTATGGTAGATTATATGCAGGGCAGGTCCAGGTCTTTTCCTAACCCGCTACAGCACCTGGTGTTCCCATACAGTATTCCAAGTACTAACCAGGCTTGACCCTGCTTAACTTCTGAGATCAGATGGGATTGTGTGTTCACAGGGTGAACGGAGGGCCAAATGCTACAGTATTTGTAGTAGACATGGTCTTGGTAGGGTTTCTGTCGGTAGGGTTTATTTAATATAAAGATTTTGGCACTGTCTAAAGGCGGAGATCCTGATAGATCAATCACAGAGTGATGTCTGAGGCTCGTGTTATAAGAGTAGCACGGCTGAATCAACTTTAGCCCTGGGGAAAATAAATAAAGAAATAGACAACATTTGTTTTCTTTACACAGCGTTTTACTCACTGATTTCCACCTTCCACTGTTACCTGCCTTCTTAGTTAAATTTTCCGTGTAACAAGTTTGTGTTCCGTGTTGCCATTGGTGTTTGGTCTTGTTTCGCTCTGTGAAAATATGTCTACCAACCCAAGTTACATAACAACCAATTATCATCAAGTCATTGACAGGATTTGGACACGGGACAACCATCAGAGTCTTGTTTCATGCCTATGGGGGCATTCCGACAGACCTCCGACAGACATTTTTTTTTTGCATTACCATCTTTTAGGACTGAGTGCTACCTCATTAGTTTAAACAGTGAATAAATGGGGTGTAATTATGAAACTGTTCACAACCAGGACTAATTCTACTCCTGGTTTAATTAGTGCAGATGCTTGCTACTCTAAGGCCCAATTGCACTTCTGCTCTCTATCAGCTGTAGATACTTACAGAAGTCAAAGATAACACTTTGGAAAGGAATTCAGCCAAGTCCTGCCAAAAGAGTCCCGATCCCGGCCAGAGTATTAAACAATTTGTAGAGCTGAATTAATATTTATCTAAATGAGTGTGGCCATGTTCCAAATGGTGAGCCAGGAATGCAGCCCCTGCAGACTGAAATTGCTGGTGAATGAATATTATTGATATAGGATATTTAATTAATCCTTACTGTATTCGCAGAGGGCGGCGTGGTGGCTAGTGGCTAACACATCTGACTCACAACAAGTTTTTGCTTGGATTTTGCATGTTCTCCTCGTGCTTGCATGGGTTTCCTTCGAATGCTTTGGTTTCCTTCCTCAGTCCAAGGACATGCACGTTAGGTTAATTTGCTGTTCCAAATTGCCCCTAGGTGTGAGTGTGAGTGTGAATCATTGTGTATGTGTTGCCCTGTGATGGTCTGGTGAGGTGTCGCCCAGTGTCAGCTGAGATGGGGCTGCATCCTGCCCACGACCCTAATGGTAGGATTAAGTGGTTTGGCAAATGAGTGAGTGAGAGTGTATTAGCAGATGCACTGATTAGAACTTATTCCTCCATGGCATAGTATTGTGGGTGTTAGGCATAAATAGGCACTGTGCAGTCATAAAGCCAGGAGGCACAAGGTCACCCTAGAATATCATCAAAAGGCTGTCAGTGGCCAGATGTTTTGCACCTGGAATAATGAGCCCACTTCCCTTCTGAGCCCAGAATCCTGTCAGATTAAGTCAACATTCAGCTCAACTGAAAGGAGAAATAAATGAGATGACATCTACATAAGAGGGAGGGAGGTAGCGAATATTCAGTGGATCCTCCTTTCTCTGAGCTTCCTCTCTCTAGCTATACCACTTTTGCACTCAAAGACCCCACAGTCTCACGTCTGAAGGTCCACTTTCGAATACGTTTCAGACTGGTAGGCGCAGAGCTCATGCAGGAGTCTCATTTGCATGCAATAGCCGGAAGACCTGCTTTGCAATGCAATGCTGCTCCATCTCATATAGGAGCAGCTGGATGTGGTGGCAGGTGATTCACGCGCACTTGCACGATTTGTGACACAATGACAGGACATCATGGAACTCAGTATTTGAAGATCTTCTTGAAGGATGAATACTTTTCAATAAAAATGGAATTAAATGAAAGCTTTGACCAGGATGTGAGGCTGAAAGAGCAGTGTAGTGCTGCCAGAAATCCCTTCTGGATGAACGACATGAGGCGAATAACAGCCTTAATCATCCGAATTTTAGTGTAAATATACTGAAATAATATTTAAAATGAGGTCGTATCTAGTAGGGGTGTGCAGAGCACCCAGTCTTTGTGGTCAGGGAGGCAGGCTTCAGTGTGGCCGAGTGGTAAGCACCACTGTGTCACATTACAAAGGTCCTGGGTTCGAGATCTGGGCTCGGCGATGGTGTTTCTACGTGGAGTTTGCATGTTTTTCCTGTGCTTGGTTTCCTCTGGGTACTCCGGTGTTTCATGTTGCCCCTAGGTGTGAGTGTTTGTCCTGCAATGGACTGGCGAGCTGTTTAGGATGTACCCTGTTTTCGCCCAGAGTCGGCTAAGATGGGCTCCGGCCTCCCTGCAACCCTACTAAAGAATAAACTGTTTTAGAAAATTATTCATTAATTCATTCATCTTCTAAACCGCTTATTCCTAATTAGGGTCGCGGGGAGGCTGGCTCCCATCTCAGCCAACTCTCGGCGAGGGCGGGGTACACCCTGGACAGCTCGCCAGGCCATCGCAGGTTTTGGAAAATTAAATAAAATAAATATGTATTTTTGTTCTTATCAAACAGAAGTAATAATCAGGAGACCTGGAAATAGTCGCAGTCGACGGACAAATCATTGAGCATTTTGCTTTACAGAGTCGGTGGTGTAATGGTTAGCACTTCCACCTCACTGCAAGAAGGCCCTGGGTTCGAGTCCCTGGCTTGGCGATCGTGTTTCTGTGTGGAGTTTGCATGTTCTTCCCATGCTTGTTTGGGTTTCCTCAGGGTACTCCAGTTTCCTTCCACAGTCCAAAGACTGTGCATGCACATTAGGTTGATTGGCTGTTTCGTATTGCCCCTAGGTGTGTGTGTGTGTGTGTGTGTGTGTGTGTGTGTGTGTGTGTGTGTGTGTGTGTGAATGGTTGTTTGTGTTGCCCTGCGATGGACTGGCAAGCTGTTCAGGGTGTAGTCCTGTGTTGGCTGAGATAGGCTCCAGCCTCCACGCGAGTCTAATAGGATTAAGTGAGTGAGTTTTAAATACAATTTAAAAGGAAAGTGTTTTATTTATTTATTGTGTTTTATTTGTAGTGTAAAAAGCTGGTGAACGTTATTGGTACAGCTCATAATGACGAATGTGCCCCTACTATGGTCCAGAAAAGGTGGTTAAGAACTAGTGCTGGTGTAGTTTAGTACTAGTGACTAAAATGATTTTGTACGCTAATCTAAAAACATTTTTCCTAAAAGCAGCTAAAGTGATGAGGAGCACGAAGCAGCCTCTATTCTGTGTAGCCTTTCAGGTGGGCAGGCAGCTGAGGGGCAGGTGGAAACAAAAGCTGCAATGACATTTTATCTGATGCTGAATCCCTGGGGGGAAGCAGCACTGCCGACTGTCAGGCAGATTTCTGCGAGATGGAGATGGAAAGAAAGGCAAACAAACAGAGGACCTGGCACAGCCTCCCATCGCCTGGCAAAAGACGCCAAGCCCCATGGTCTCCTTTGGGGTTTCATGCAGCAAAAGATGAAACAGAAAGAGAGATCTAACCTTTTTTTTCCTCTTTCTGAGCAGAGGGGCATTAGATTAAAGAGTGAATAATAAAAAAAACACACAGCAATCACCTCCACAGCTTTTTGGTGGTGATTCCCAATGGAAACTGGACGACGATGTCAGTCATGCTTCAGAGCAGTGAGAGATTCAGATGATTATTTTTTTTCTCAGAGCATCTGTAGGCGCATAAGATGAAAAAAAAAAAGATCTGGAGTTTAAGTTGTGATGCCATCATATGCAATCGTTCAAAGCAAAGCAGAAATGACAATGATTCATAATTCCGCTCACAAGTTTCACCCAGAGGATGATGGGATATCTTTAAGTCTGGCTTCTCCTATGGTTTCTTCCACCGACGCTACTAGCTTTCTCGTTCCAGTGTAACCAAGTGTTTATCACCGACAGAACACTTCTCGGAGATCTTCGCTCAGCCCGGGACTCGAACCCATGTAGCCGGCATTTTATTGTTGCTTTTTCTTCTCTTTTCTTTTGAAGGGCACCCATTAGGTCACAGCATTACAGCTTTTCACTGTAAGGGCAACAGATACTCCATTTTATCAGTATTTTCCCTAAATGTTACTCCACAATCCCTCAAGCATTACATCCTGGAATTGGAGTCCAACCTTTCCTATCCCTGCTATTTTACTACCAGGGATTTCACGTTGATACGGCATTTAATGTCACTGAAAATATATTTTTTCTTGTACTTATTTCTTGAAAAAATTACAGAGTCCTGCTCCAAAACTTTGGACGCAGCCGTGGCCTAATGGTTAGAGACGCAGGTTAAGGACCAAAAGGTCGTTAGTTCCATTCCTGTACCAGCAGGAAAAAAAGTGTGGCAGCAGGGTGAGTGCACCTCTCCTTCCTCCACCTTCACGGTTAAAGTGCCCTTCACCAAGGCACCTAATCCCCCCAACTGATCTCCGGGCACCACAGTGTGCCGGCCCACTGCTCCGAGTGTGTGTGTGTGTGTGTGTGTGTGTGTGTGTGTGTGTGTGTGTGTGTGTGTGTGTGTGTGTG
>JAOUQZ010000049.1:1328271-1346273 GCA_028564935.1 Neosilurus hyrtlii | reverse complement strand
TTAGTTCCATTCCTGTACCAGCAGGAAAAAAAGTGTGGCAGCAGGGTGAGTGCACCTCTCCTTCCTCCACCTTCACGATTGAAGTGCCCTTGACCAAGGCACCTAATCCCCCCAACTGATCTCCGGGCACCACAGTGTGCCGGCCCACTGCTCCGAGTGAGTGTGTGTGTGTGAGTGTGTGTGTGTGTGTGTGTGTGTGTGTGTGTGTGTGTGTGTGTGCTTACGGTTCACGGTGTGTGCTCGCTTTGGATAGGTTAAATGCAGAGCCAAATTCCCCCTGCAATATTAAATTGATATATAAAAAAAAGCTTTTATTGACTTTAAATTAGTAAAAAAATTAATAAAACCTTCAAGCTTCCACCTTCTCTGGCGTTATCACGCCATCCATCCATCCTTTTTCTTCTGCTTATCCGAGGTCTGGACACGAAAGCAATATGTCTACAAGGGAAACCCAGGTATCCCTCTCCCCACTGACACTTCCCAGCTCCTGTTTGGGGTTCCTGAGGTGCTCCTAGGCCAGACGGGATGATATAATCCCTCCAGTGAGTTCTGGGTCTATCCTGGTGCCTCCTCCCAGTTGGATGGGCTCGGAACATTTCTAAAGGGAATCAGCCAGGAGGCATCCTAATCAGATTCCCGAACCACCTTAACCGCCTTGAATGACTAAGCTCCTAAGTTTGGAGCTATCAAAATCCTCTAGGAAACTTTTTCCAAGGAAATAAAACGAAAAATGTTCATTCCTTGAAATTGGAACATAAAGGGTATTTCTACTGTATACTGGACAGAACCCTCATTTTTAACAGCATATAAAAAGTTAATACACACAGAAATATAAACGTACATATTAATCAGGGTGAAACAGGAAACAGGTGATAATTAAGCAACATTACATGAGCAAGACTGCGGATATACTGAATGTTAGCATGGTTGTGATTGGGCATGGACCTACAGGCCATGGAGCTAACGGTGCTGGACGTAATAACAGCCATGTGGATATTCAGTACAACCACAACATTGTAAGTGCAATATTGCCTTTGCACTCCAGCTCAACAAACAAGAATTTATTATCGAATAACTGACATGTCGGACACAATATAGGCTAATGTGTGTTTTTGTTCTGCTAGGAGTCACCTGTAAGCTACAGATCCAGTTAGCTAGTTCACAGGGATTTATACATTTCCGTTAAATGTGCTTCTGCAAAACCTGACATCCTTTCAGTTTCAAACTAGGAACTTCAAAAGTTGAGGTAAATATAAGCGAGAAAACCAAAACATGTTCCACTGCAGTTATATTAAATATACTATATATGTTCTTGGAACATCGATTGACCAGCTTCCTAGACCGTTGCAGGGCAACACACACACAACCATTCACACTCTCACCTAGGGGCAATTTGGAACGCCAAATTAGCCTAATGTCCATATCTCTATGGACTATGGGAGGAAACCAGAGCACCCGGGAAGGAAACCCATGCCAGCACACGGAGAACATACAGCTAAACTCCATACAGAAACACCCGAGCACGAGACTTGAACCCAGGACCTTCTTGTTGTGAGGAGGATGTGCGAACCACTGTACTTCCGTGCTGTCCAATATCGGACTTGTGCACCAAACTTTTGTTATCGTCTTGTTTGAAATGGATGTTGTCCAGTGGTTCTGCCGCAGAAATGAAGAGTTCAGAGATATCCCTAAAAGCCCAGTTTTACCATTACATTCATGTCCGTGTACATAAACATATGACAGCAGCTGTAACATGGGGATGACTCATCAGGGTCACATGAAAAACTGGAGCCAATCCAGCTGACTTTAAGCAAGGGACACCCTGAACAGGTCTCTGAACACCGGCACATTTACATTTTTGGATTTTCTCACACGCACTTATCAAGAGCCACTAACTTTTTTATCCCATGTATACAACTGAGCAGTTGAGGATGAACAACATTTACAGCCATTTACTCTCATTTTCTCACCTAGGGGCAGTAGCCTGTTCTCAACATGTGCACGGCTTTGCATTTTATATATATATATATGTATCCTATATTTTTATCTCATATGTATATTTTATTCTATATATTTTCTTATTTCTATCCTTTTGCATTTTATATTTATCTGACCTTTGTTTTTGTTTTTTCTTCTTGTTAC
Source organism: Neosilurus hyrtlii (assembly GCA_028564935.1). Lineage (NCBI taxonomy): Eukaryota > Metazoa > Chordata > Actinopteri > Siluriformes > Plotosidae > Neosilurus > Neosilurus hyrtlii. Next base: position 1,344,131 of record JAOUQZ010000049.1, on the reverse strand, counting down.
TTTGATAGTTTATTCTTTACATTCTGGACAGTCGTGCTAAGCATTTCACTACATATTGTACTGTGTATAATTTGTATGTGACAAATAAAATTTTAATTTGAATTTGAAAAACGTTTTTGGACTGGGGGAGGAAATTAAAATACCCCGAGGGAATCCGCAAAATAGGTATTAGCCCACAATCCTTCTATGGATGCAAGGAGTTCTGAGGAGCCTCCCAGGCAACACTGGTCAAAGGCAAAGTAGACCTTGAACAGCTCTCCAGACCATCACAGACCAACACACACAACCATTTACACTCACAGCCAATTAACCTAATGTGCATGTCTTTTGACTATGGGAGGAAACCAGAGCACCTGGAGGAAACCCTTGCAAACACAGGGAGTACATGCAAACTTTGCACAGAAACACCCAAGCCCGGGACTCAAACCCAGAACCTATTTGCTGTGAGATGGACATGCTAACCACTACTCGACTGTGCCACCCTTTGCCATGAGCTTCGAACCCAAAGTCCGGGACCTGAAAAAAATCACAGTCATGATGCAGCGTGAGGCTCTTAAAGCATGTGGGGTCAATCTGCTGAGAAGTAAAAGTGCTGCTTTCCTTCAGTATCCAACTGTACTGTGCAATTTGCTCGCGTTCCTCCCAGACAAACGACAGGAAAATGTACTCTAATGATAAAAAAATGTGCATGAAACTTGAGTTAATCATGTGGGTGGTGAGTGACAGTCCTTGGGTGAGAGCTGATATTCACTCTGTAATGAGTTGCGGTGGTCGGGGAAGCCTGCAAACTGCTGTGCCAGTAATAGCAAGTGATTAATTCAAAGAGCAATCTTCATGGATCACCAGTATCCTGTTCGAAAGCACTACTGTCACATAGGTTTGATAGAGGTGCGTCTGTTCCTCAACCTGGGGAGCGAGAGAGAGCACAGGGGGAACTCCACTGTGTGCACGTGTGCACACAGACATGTAAAACCATAGACACGTTTTTACACTGTATCAGACGTGAGAGCTGCTAGTAGCACTGAGGAACTAATTGAAATGAGAGGCGAAGTGTGAGTCTCCGCCAACATCGCCAAGCCATTCGTCAGGGTGACATCACCGCACTCACACCCCATCCATCTCCTAAGCATGCACTCGTCCCTGTGATTAATATCCATACTTCCCCATTGCTTTAGCATTCAAACACACAGCGGCATGCTGGGAGACAGCAACTTCCCCTCTAATCTACTTCAGAGCAGGACAGCCGAAGCTTCTCCCTAAGGTGGAACGCAGCTAACTAGTGCTGTACTAACACCTCGTCAGTGATCCAGGAATCAAGCCAGCGTTGTCATTTAGGAAATTCCGCAATTCATCAAATTCTCAGAAACACAAAGTTATGCACAGGAAATAGTTGAGACTATGAACCATATTGGTCTTTTGCCTGAACAGTTAAAATTTAGTGCAGCATGGTGGCGTAGTGCTCCGCACATCCGCCTCACAGCAAGAACGTCCCGGCTTTGAGTCACGGCCTCTTTGTTCCTGTGTAGAGTTTGCATGCTCTCACTGTGCCTGGGTGGGTTTTCTCAGGGTATTCTGGTTTCCTCCCACAGTCCAATCACATGCACATTAGGCGAACTGGCTGTTCCAGATCGTCCCTAGGTGTGAATGAGACTGTGAATGGTTGTGTGTGTTGCCCGTACAATGGTCTGGCAAGCTGTTCAGGATGTACCTGGCCTTTGACCAGTGCCAGCTGAGATAGGCTTCAGACTCCCCCGTGAGCCTCGTAGTAGGATAAACGCGAGTGAGGGAATGAGTGAGTGAGTCCCCAGGTGGTCAGCGCCCACCCCTCTCTTTGACATCATCACATACACATAGGTCAGTCAACAGGTGATGATGTGTGAGGGTCATGTGACACACTGCCAGACCAGAGGGACATGAACTCTAGTCCCCAGTAGAGCATCGCTAAGTGGTCTGTCCCATTACTTGGAACATCCCACAATGCGAATTGAGAAAAACCGTGTGAGTAAGAAGGTCCTGGGTTTGACTCCCAGGCTTGGTGAAGGTTTCCTCCCACAGTCAAATGACATGCACATGACAGGCTAATTGGCTGTTTCTAACTGCCTATGAGTATATGTGTGTGTGTGTGTGTGTGTGTGTGTGTGTGTGTGTGTGTGTGTGTGTGTGTTGGCCCTGCAATGGACTGGCGAACTGTTTAGGGTGTACCCTGCCTTCGCATAGGCTGAGAAAGGTTCCAGCCTAGTACGTTTAAGCATTACTTTGGCAAATAAATGGGTGTGTGTGAGTGAGGCTGGGCGTTAACTTGGGTGAGGATGGTTTAGAGTCTGATAATCATCAGGAAGTGACATTGTGGCGTCCACCTGAGGTCAGCTGCACTTTAAAAAGGCTGTAATTCATCATTTTGCAGCCTGTTCCCTTCAGTATCTGCTCTGATCAGACACAAGGCTTATGTACACAACATCCAACTCACTTGTGTGATGTAGATGAAACATGGATATTGGCGTTCGTTCAGTTTGTTGTGGCGCAAACGCATTTCACTGTCTTCGACAGCTGGTCCCAAGTCTCGTTGTACACCCCCCCCCCCTCCACCAAACCACTTAGCATTGTGTGCGATCGATTGGAATGTGTTCCATTAGGAAAGACAGTGTACCATGCAAATTGCTCTTTTGTAGCAGGCCCCAGTGGGTTGCAGAGGTGGGTGAGGTTGGACTGTCCAAATCCTGTAATCAGATTAAGTGGTACTGTCAAAGACCGGGAAGGCAATCAGATGCCCCCTTCCTGCTCACCCTGATATCACTCTAGTACTCACCACATGCATTTCTATCAGGAAATCTTAGTTTCTTATTACTTGCAAATTTCTAGTTTATCATCTTCCATTGATGATGTGACGGATGACAGTTTGCAGCCTGGCGTTTAATCCAACTGGGGTCACGGTGAGGCTGGAGCCTATCTTAGCTGACTCTGGGCGAAGACGGGGTACGCCCTGAACAGTCCATCACAGGTCAACACACACACAACCATTCACCCACTCACCCATAGGGGCAATTTGAAAGAGCCAATTATCCTAATCGGCATGTCTTTGGACGATAGGAGGAAACCGGAGTACCCTGAGGGAACCCACACAAGCACATACACTCTCCACGCAGAAGCACCCTCGCCAAGCAGGGGACTCGAACCCAGGACGCTACGCAGCTTGAAGTAGATATTTAAACTATGTCACGGAGGAGTACATGTGGTAGATTGGGGTCAGCCTCATTTGCAGTTCATTTCTCAGACTGATTGGAGAAAGCAATTGAAATTTTAAGCATGGGGTGACTTCCTGAACCAGAGGCATGCAGCACAGCTTGAGTTTAAAGCGTCCTGGTCTCCAAAGGCACTCTTATTGGATCTCATTTAAAACCAATTAAGATAGGACCCCCGGCATGAGATTATGCCACACGTGATGTCATACAATATCTCATGCCAGTTACCATGTGTAGCCTTAACCATGAATTCACAGCTTGCTGTTTGGAATATCTTATTTTTTTAACACATTGCTTCAAGCCAGACGCTTGGAGGCAGATGGATATGAAGCTGTATTCATCCGGTGACATTTGGAATTCCCGAAAACTTGAAACAAACATGATTGAAATGCCATATATGTGGACCATTCCAGCCATCTGACAATAAACAGACTTGCTGAACAGAAAATTGCAGTGTGCTTGTCATTCCGAGTGTCTCACAACATCGCTATGTGTTTTTTTTCCAAATCCATGGCCTCCTTTTTGTTCTCCCACCGGAAGCGCAAGAAGCATGTAGTGAATAGGCCTCAGTATTCAAAGCGGAAGAAAAAATGCAGCACTGTCTTTCTTTGAACTCCGTAGTCCCGTTATTGAGCGGCCTGAGAAAGAGAGTGACAGAGAAGCTGCTTCGTGATATAAATGGCTGTAGAATCTTTTCACCACCACAATCTCCTCCCCTGCCCGCCCCCTTTTCTTTTCAGGCCTCGTATTTTTTCGGAATGCCGCAATTTTTCTGACAGGGAGCCGGAATATTTAGGGGGGTTTGGGTGGATAGTGGATGGGAACAGTGAATAGATCCCTTAGGGAGAGATGAACTGCAGGGGTGATAGTGTTCATGAGTGAAACTGACACACTGCTTCTTTATGCGGATGTTTGGGAGGATGGCCTTCAAGACCTCTCTTTCTTCATCCACACCCCAGAACCTTCCATTCAGACACCCGGGGTGGGGGTAAGGGGGCCTGGCGCTCTTTCGTCAAGCTGCGAGGGAGGGAGGATTTCTGCAAGACTCTCAAGGCTTTGATTGTGTGGCCTTTTTTCCTGGTGCATTGAGAGGGGTGGACACACAGACAGCCTTGTTATCTGGCACCCAAACTGAGGCTGAAGGGAGATAGAAGGCAGAGAGAAAGACAGGCAGTAGCCCAGTCCTGCTCCTTCATTGCATCATCTTCATCATCATCATCTGCAACTTCCTCCTCTTCCTCTTCTCCTCCCTAATTGACTGAGCCACCATTCAACTTCCTGACTGAGGCCAGTGATAATGGATTCCCACCCGACTGGCTTTAATACACAAGCGAGAAGCCGTCTGATAACAATCTGTTCCACTTTATGTCCTATAACTGATGTTTAAACAGCATGACTTATACACCTTGGGTTATATTTTCATGTATGTGTCGTTTTAAGTTAAGTCAGCCAGCTAGTTATTTCTATCACTAAAAAATCAGTCAACTTTAGAAGACAAATCAAATGATGTCAAATCAAGAGCCGCTGGCACATTTAAAGAGAACATGAGGAATTGATTTGATTTGATATCACTTAACAGCACCCCAGGGCTTTCAGAGCCTTATACGGAAATACCAAAGTAGATAATACATCGTTAATGGAAAGAAATATATATTTACGTAGGCGGCATGGTGGTGTAGTGATTAGCACGTCTGCCTCTCAGCAAGAAGGGCCTGGATTTGGAGTTTGCATGTTCTCCCCGTGCTTGCGTGGGTTTCCCCCAGGCACTGCAGTTTCCTCCAACAGCCCAAAGACATGCACATTAGGCTAATAGGCTGTCCCAAATTGCCCCTAGGTGTGAATGTGAGTGTGAATGTGTTGTGTGAATGTGTTGCCCTATGATGGTCTGGCAAGGCTGTTCAGGGTGGATCCTGCCTTCAGCCCAGTGTCGGCTGAGATAGGCACCGGTTCCCCCATGACTGTAGTGGAGTGGAAGTAAGCGGTTCGTGTCACAACGTCTTTGCTATCTTTGCAGCCAACACACTTCCAGGCATACAATTCACCAATATCAGTCACCTGAATTTTAGTCACATGACCCAGACCACACCTGTCTCCACACATCTGCAATCAATGCCACAGTATATAAGGACTTGTTGCGCCAAACACTGAGCCGTTTGATTATTCACCTGTGTATGACCAATTTCACTGTTTTGACATTAAACTTATCCCTTCCTCTGATATTCCCGTTACTGTGTATGAACCCTGCCTGCCTCCTGCATTCCGTCTCCGTCTCGTCATTGATGAACTGCTCGCCTGATCATTTTACCCACGCCTGCATTTTGGCTACGTGCTTGGACTGTATTTGTATTTATGTTGTATTATGTGGTTTTTGTATATTATTTGTAGTTATCCTAATGTGCCTGCATTTGGATTGTGGGAGGAAACCGAAGTGCCCGGAGGAAACCCACGCAAGCACAGGGAGAGCATGCAAACTCCACACAGAAACGCCCGAGCCTGGGACTCAAACCCAGGACCTAATTGCTGTGGGCCAGACCGCTACCATGCCTCCTCCCGTTTAAATTTCACTACCGATATAAATCTTAAGCAGATAAAGATGATAAAACTGTATCACACATCCTGTTATTATACATACGTCTCAGTGCAAAAAATATAGAAAGAGTAGATTACCGAAGTGATTGTGTTTCACTGCATAATCGGTACACATGTAGTCATAGCATTTGTAGGCACATGGTGTTCGAAATGCTTGGCAACCCACAGAATGTGCAAATGTGTGTCAATATTCATATATGTAAAGCAGGCAGGGTAAGAGGCTCCCTGATGAGTCCAGGTGACATGAATAGACAGTGTTTAGAAAACTAACAGACTCAGATAGTGAATACAGCCTTTAGGTGTGTGTTTAGTGCAGCTGCCTTTCTGTTTCCATGAATATTGAAGACAGGCTCAGGCTGCTGTTACCTGCTTGTGATGCTACACTAGACAAATTTCTCTCCGAAAAAAATGTGGGTGGAAGAATTGATCAGACGATGTAGTGTAGGTGCACGAAGGGAAGAATGGCTGAGTGATCCTCTCTCTGGTGCTCCACTAGTTTGTACGGATTCAAATTTCTTCCTGTAATATTGAACCTTTGCTCGTGTTCAGTGAGTATAAATATGTAGTAGATAGCTGGAGTATAGCTGGCTATCAAAAAAAGTCCTGAGGAGGACTCACTCATCCTATTCATTTGCTGAAGTGCTTGATCCTACTAGGGTCGCGGGGAGGATGGTGCCTATTTCAGCCAACACTGGGCGAAGGAGGGGTACATCCTGGGCGGCTTGCCAGATCATTACAGGTTCTAAGATAGAGAATTCCTTATCAGTGAGAGGAAAATGCAGACAGACGACCAGACAGATCGATTTACTGATGATGGCACCATGGCGTATTCCGTCTCATAGCAAAAGTCCTGGGCTTAGCAAGGGCGTTCTGTATGGAGTTTGTATTTTCTTCCCATGTACATGGGTTTCCTCCAGGTACTCTGGTTTCCTCCCACTGTCCAAAGACATGTACGTTAGGCGAATTGGATACAATCAATTTTCCCTAGGTGTTAATTTGAGTGTTAATGTTCGTGTTTGTTGTTGGCCCTGTGATGATGTGGCGAGTTGTTTAAGGTGTACCTCCATTCGCCCAGGGTCGGCCGGGATGGGCTCCAACCACCTCGCGACTCTGATAAAGGATAAATCTATTTGGAGATTGAAATGAAGTCTCACTCACTCATCATTCATTTGCTGAACTCCTTAATCCTCTGTTAGGACACAGGGAAACTGGAGCCTATCTCAGCCAACACTGAGTGGAGACAGGGTACAACCTGTACCACTCGCCAGACTATGGCGGGGGCAACACACACACACACAGCCATTCACACGTACTCACAACAAGGGGCAATTTGGAACAGCCAATTAGCCTGATGTGCATGTCTTTGGACTGTGGGAGGAAACCAGAGTGCCTGGAGGAAACCCACGCAAGCACGGGGAGAACCTGCGAATGCCCTTGCAGAGCCATGACCTTCCTGCTGTGAGGCACACGTGCTAACCACTGCATCGCCGTGCCGCACCTAAGAGAAATGAATGAAAAAGGAATCCCTGACTGATTCAGAAATAAATTCGTCACCGGGATCTGATTGCGATGCTAAAAATAAAAGTGGGTTGGTGTACCTGTGTGTCGTTTCATGTATTTTTTTTAAGTATTCTTTATTTTTTTTTTATCTATGTAGTGCAAAATCATGTCATATCTACTCAGAAACAAGATCAGGGTGTTTCAGTGGAAAATCACAAGTAGATATGAAATACTCAGCCTGTTATGAAAACCAGTCGTCATTTACAGCTGCATCTCTCCATACCTCTCCGTTCGGGTCGTGGCTGAATGGAGCGTATAAAACTACAAATAAGGGAATAAGTGTTTCTGCTGACTCGTGTCGCTCAATAAGCAAGTGATTCGCCATGTATACTTATCCGTATAAAACACGAGAGATAGAGATTAAAAACTCACCCACTCGCTTACACGCGCATGTGTTGGGAGACTGGAGCCTGTCTCAGCCGACAGTGGGCGATGGCGGGGTACACCCTGAACAGCTCACCGTAACACCGCAGGGCTAACACACAACCATTCACACTCACACTCACACTCACACCCAGGAGCAATTCTGAAACTGACAATTAGACTAATGTGCATGTCTTTTGATTGTTGGAGAAAACTAGAGCACCCAGAGAAAACCCATGCATGCGTGCGGAGACCATGCAAACTCCACACAGAAACACCTGAGCCTAGCACAGGGCTAGAACCCAGGACCTTCTTGCTGTGAGGTGGACATGCTGACCACTACACCTCCGTGCCACCCGTATAAAAAACTGAATGCTTTTTCCTCTTTCTGGTTAAACACATAAATACCATGTTATGTTCTATGTATATATATATATATCCTTTATAATTAAAGATACCACTATTAGGTAGCGCGGTTAGTTAATAATTTCTGGAGAGAGAAAAACGCGTTTCTGGAGAAAGATCCTTCGCTGGCCTCTCCGGCATGCGTCCTCACTACTCTGTCATCCTTTGGGAGCTCTAAAGTAGACCATCTGTTGATCCATTTGCTTTCTGCCCTGTTTCTCTCAGCAGCAGGGCCCTGTGTTTATCTCAGCCCCCCCCCCCCCCCCCCACCACCACCACCACCACCACCACCACACATACACACACCCCACCACCCCACCATCCATGATTGCAGCAGAATGCGCGACTGTGCCTTTAATAACCATCATTATTGATCATTGGTGAATTTATTTCATCCCAGTTCTCACTTGACTTCATATAACCGTATTTAGCTGATCTCCGACTTGTGGTGTGTCTAACAAGCTCCCAAGAGATGCTCAAAGAAGAACATGGGCCAAAGTAAATGACTCAAGCTCTGCGTATGTAGCTTCAGACATCAGAGACGAGAAATGATGGTTTTTTTTCCCCCTTTTTAATTTTAAGGCGAATTTATTTTAAGTGAGGCAGAAAATTAGTATGAAGAGAGCCGCAAACAAAATACCCTGCAATGCCCCCGGGGGGTGGAGAGAAGTTCTTTTTAAGCTTTTTTCATGTTAGCATGTTCCCTTTGTCCTGGAAGCATGTTCTATTTGATTTGCTAATCGGTTTCATGCTATTCAATTGATTTCCTCCTGATAAAATCAAGCCCAGCTTCCTGTTCTTATCCCTGAGCGAGTTTTCAGTGTGTTACGTGTACCACTGTATCTGGTATCATCTGTGACCAATGGTTACAGGAGACACGGTGGCGTAGTGGTTAGCACGCCTGCCTCACAGCAAGGAAGTCCTGGGTTTGAGCCCCAGGATCAGGCGTTTCTGTCTGGAGTTCTGTGTTATATTCTTCCTGTGCTTTTGTGGGTTTCCTCTGGATACTCCAGTTTCCTCCCACAGCTAACTGGCAGTTTCAAATTGCCTGTAGGTGTGAGTGTAAATGGTTGTGTGTGTGCTGCTCTGCGATGGTCTGGCGAGCGTTCAGGGTGTACACTACTTTCACCCAGTGTAGGCTGAGATAGGCTCCAGGTCCTTGCAACATTAACAGTAAGATTTAGCGGTTGGGTGAATGAGTGACTGAGCGATATGCCTGGAAAGTGACTGGCACTTTTAAAAAGCATGTCTTTGCACTGTGGGATGAACCAGAGCACACAGAGGAAACCCACAAAAGCACAGGGTGAACATGCAAAGTCCACACAGAAACACCCACGCAGGCCCTGGGACTCGAACCCAGGATCTTCTTCCTGTGAGGTGAACATGCTAACCACGATGCCACCATGCCAACCCAGGCATGCCATGCCTTTCTGAAAAAAAAAACAAATTGCATGATGGAGGGACACTAAAAATAATTTTTAATAATTTTACCATGTACAGTCGCCGGAGGAGCACGACGTCATTGACATTCTGGTTAAACACTTGAGCTCAGTTTTTTCCACTTTTTATAAAGCAGTGTTCACCACCAAGTTATCACACGTGTGCAAGACCGTTCCCTCAGACACGTGGTCGTGTTAGTGTAAACAGATACGCCTGGATTGCACTGAAAAACACCGAACCAAAACAAGACGTAGAACAGGTGACTAAGCGATGCTAATCCCTTGAGCTGGGGAACCTTTTTATTCAGCCAGAATGAAGTGATAATGGAAGATAAAACACATCTGCTATTCTTGGGTAAATGAGCAACTTTCAGCTTTGGCCTCCCATGTAGACTCAATACATCATTTGGTTCAATCTCAGAAATGTGATGCTTGGTGTTTTATTGAACCTGGTGTCCATGTTTAGCTTGGAGCTCAGTAGGTTAGAAAATGGCACAAACTCTTATCATCACTGAGTCTGAAATGATCACTTAGATAAAAAAAAAAAAAAAACCCAAACAAACAAAGCAACGCCCAGTAGAAGGCTGCTTCATCATGCTGAAGGTTTCATTGACTGTTTTTTTTTTTTTCCAGAAAATGTGTTCCATTTAAAGATGTATGTAAATCCTATTACTGCATGTCGATATCTTTGATTGAAATGTGATAAACTAGTCTGTATTTAAATTGGTTTCCTATAATGTGCTAAACATTGTAGAGCTCTTATGGTACAAGTGTTGTTGTTTCATAATCATAAATCATCAGCTCTTGTGATTAAATTATGCACAGCTGGTTGTCAGATTGATTGATTCATGTTTTCCTCAAGTACACACTACAGAAACATGTCTTTAATTCCTTTTACTATGTACCATGACTGTAAGCCCAAGCAAATTAATAACATCTGTCTGTGTTTACGGTCACAGTATCTAATTATCTTTTTCTTTCAGCAGCCAGGAGAGAAGTTTAGTGCTAGAGTTCCGAGTAGAGCATAAAAGTTTTGAAAAACTGTTTGGGTGTTCGTCACATGTCCACGGGTGCCCACCATAGGAAAACCAACAAGGCTGCGGAATTGCTAAGTTGATGCTGATTGGTTGTTATGTATCGCTCACTTGTATGACTATGTGCAGCAATAAAAACCAGATTTATTATTAATAACACAACTGAAACCCCCCAAAAAAGGGGCTCATGAACCACTGCTCAGACTAAAAAACACAATCTTACTTAGGTATGTAGACAGAATAGCAGATAAATAAATGTTTGTGAAGAAAATGCTGAAATCAGATGCTTTACAGAACACGAACTACGACAAGCGATACAGATGAAAGCAAAAATTGGGTAAAAGAAAATGCAGTGAAAACCAAACCCAGCTATAGAGACATGTACTGTGAGCTCCGATTTTCCTAAATCGATATATTGTGGGGTGGGTAGTGTAGTGGTTAGGGTACTGGGTTCATGACCGAGAGGTCATGGGCTCCAATCCCTGCTAGACTCCCACTGTGCTAAGACTCCTGGTCAAGGTCTTAACCACAAGTGTGCTTCTGTCAACATGGCAGTAAAAATGGGAACCAGTAAAATTACTGGGAAGGAAACCTGTGATGGATAAGCGTCCTACCCAGGAGGAGTTCGATTCCTAGTCGCTTTTTGCTACAGAATCTGAGATACGCTCTGGCCTGATGATCCTGTAGGCTCGTGTATAAAAGCCCAGCAGAGGGGACCTACTTAAATCTCCGTACTCGTGTTGCTCACCTAATTTGTTTGCTTGAATACATTACTGTCTCTATGCCAACTACTTCCTCAGAAACTTGTATGGCCAAATATGAAGGGATCAGTTAGTTAGTTACAGAATCAATAGTGAAGGTGTTTTCTTTTATTATTTTGTTTTTCTTTTTGCAGTCTATTGCAATCGTTGTTGTCGGTATGTCGATTGAAAACACCTCTGAATAGCAGAACTATTCTGTCAACTTATCTATTTTTTATTCTCAAAATTGCTTCTGCAATATCTGGAATATTTTCCTTTGCTACATTCTGACAGGAGAATAAAACTGTAAAAATGGGGATAGGGACAATTTTTTAATACTTGCCAAAGTGTCCCTTACAGAGGACTCGAAGGTATCTGCACAGAACAAAAAAGCAGCCTTTCTGCCTCTCCAGGCACTGAAAAGGGGCAGAACACATATGACATGGACTCTTAATGTCCAACCAATCAGGACTAGTTTGCATCACTGCCCTCATGGTAACTCGTTCAGGCCTCCCTTCAGTACTTTCTGCTATTGGAAATTAGCCTTGGGTGCATTAAGTGCCATCGTGGTGAGCGGCTCAGGGTGTATTCTGCCTTCACTAGTATCGGCTGAGATAGGCACAAGCCTCTCTGCGACTTTTAGAAGATTAAGCGGTTTGGAAAATGAGTGAGAGAGCGAACGACCATGACGCCACCCCATAAGTATCATAGAACGTTTACCCAGTCGAGAGGAGAGAAGTATAGCAGAATGTCTCGTAACACTGTTGGTACAGCAGCCCACTAACGGAAATGTTTTGCCATTGTTGTGTTCCAGGCTTCCTGAGCACAGGTGACCAGGCCGCTAAAGGTAATTATGGCCTCCTGGATCAGATCCAGGCCTTGCGCTGGATCAGTGAGAACATTGGCTACTTCGGTGGAGATTCCAACCGCATCACAGTCTTCGGATCAGGCATCGGTGCTTCTTGTGTGAGCCTGCTGACCCTGTCCCATCACTCAGAAGGTAAAAGAACATTCTGCTACTCGGAGATAAATCTCTAATTCTAAATGTCTATCAGCAGTCCTTGTTCTGTAAATTATAATTTAAAAAGGGGAAAGAAGTCTTTGCTGGTGCCAGATTTAGCCATTAGCAATTCCATTTGCCGGTAAGCACCTGCAAGGAGGTTTTAGATTTTTCAAAGTGCTGTTTGCTCAAATTCATAATGGACAAGACTAATGGCGTACGCACTCAGATGTGCTGTTATTTATTTATTTATTTTTACGTGCTTGCAGTCGCCTGTTGGCAGTTTGGTATAAAACGCTGCCAAAATGTTTTTCGCCGATGCCAGTGATTATGTGCCATTCTGTGAGTGAGAATTGCGAGCAGACTATGAAAATTAACACATGGTGTTGGGTACTTATGTAGTCATAAAGTCGTGACAGTTTTTCACTTCCATTTACCAGGGTTATATGCTGTCGTGGCAGTGTGGTACTTCACTTTGTTTGCCTTCGTAGGTGTCATTAGTGGTTTAATTTCTGTTCTGGGAAATTACTGACACTTTGTTCTGGATTAACACTAATTGTAAGTTGCCACTTATGCGCATGTGAGCTGCAGTTGGCCTGCGGTATGATTCAGTTCTGATCCTGTTACATACTAGGGATGATTGATAGCTTGAGTTTTGACCTGAATGTTTACACTGATTAAATCCTGCAGAATGTACAATGACTACTGTTAAGTGTGAAATCTGCAACACAAAACTAATTTGTGTTTACAGACACCTTTATCCTCATTAACTCACATTTTTTATTAATTTATACAGCTAATGGTTAACAGGGCCAACAGGGGCAGACGTGTGGCCTTTGGAGCAGTAACCCAGAGCCTTAACCACTGAACCACCACTGGCCAGTTTAAGTTCCATCCATCCAGTTGCTGAACTGCTTAATCCTACTAAGGTCATGGGGAGACTGGAATCTATCTTAACCAATTCTGGGCGAAAGGTGGGGAACAAACTAAACAGCTCTCTAAACCAATCACAGGGTCAACACATGCACTCACGCCCAGGGCCAATTTGAAATAGCCAGTTAGCCTAACGTGCATGTCTTTGTACTCTGGGACGAAATCAAAGTACGAAGAGGAAACCCATGCAAGCACAGGAAGAACATGAACTCCGTACGGAACGCCCTTGCAGAGCGCAGGACTCGAACCCAGGACCTTCTTACTCTGAGGTGGATGTGCTAACCACTACACTATCATGCCGCCCCCAGTTTAAGTTATAAATCCTATTTTTAAAGGTTATTTCAGTGTCTGAACTGATGGGTAGTGGTTGCTGATACAGCCGCTGCTTTAAAGAGGAGATATGATGCTTTTTCTACTTTTTAGAGACGTAATTGTTGTTTCAGTGCTGAATAGTCAAGTTAGACGATGTCAGAGAGTCAAATAAAGAGGTTACGTTTTTCACTCTGGGCTGTAAAACTTTTTATTTATTTAAGAAATTAAGTTTTAATAATTTTTATCCAGCCTGCAGTGGTTAAAACGTTCGGTTCCCAGACTCTGGGTGTTCTGTGTGGAGTTGTTTGGAGATGTTCTCCCCGTGCGTGCTCGCGTAGGCTGAGTGGCATTTCTAAATCAGTCCTCGGCGTGAGTGTGAGTGTAAATAGTTGTGTGAGTGTTGGCCCTGCAATGGCCTGGCGAGCTTTTCAGGGCGTACCCTGCCTTCGCCCAAAGTCGGCTGAGATGGGCACCAGCCTCCTTGCGACCCTTATTAGGATTAAGTGGTTTAGAAAATGAACAAATGAATGAATGAATTTTTAAGGAAGCATCTTCCTGAAGAACTGTGGAGGTTTTGGGATTAGGAAGCGTTTTTAAGGTTATTCTAGTGTTCGTCTTTGCTGAGGTATGACTTGACCTGATACCTGGTGATTGCTAGCAGCTGCTTAAAGGAAAAAGCAAAGTAGTCCATGGTTCCTGTATTTCCTTAATGATAGATGATGAAGGCTCAAACAGAAACGAGGTCATTTCGGCAATTTTGCTGTGCTTCTTGTTATGAAAGACTTTCTGTGCTCCTCCACTGCATTTTGCATCAAAGCGTCACTAATTGCCTTGATTTCCTTAAATGACTATGACTGCTCTCAGATTTATATTCCATCTATTTTATTATTTTCCAACCATAAATTTTTTATTCATACACCGCCATGCCACGCTTCATGTAGCGTGGTACTATAGATCCACCTCAACCCGCTCTCTTTCCCTTTTTCAGTAAATTGGATATTACTGATGCTGATATTTCCCTTGAATAGAAATGTGTGCCCTGCTTGGCTTGATGAGATAAAAAAAAAATGGCACCATATAAATCCGTGAGATCCTGGGAGATTGAAACAGGAAGCCCTCTGTCATGAAAAGGGGCTCTGGTGGTGAGTGCGACCAATATCAATCAGACATCTTAACGTTCATCCTTAAAGCTGTGATCTTAGTCATCAAATGAAGGATGGGGCACGAAGAGGCCTGCCGAAGCCAGGCCTGTAGCAGCCGAGGGGAATACCAAGCAAGTGAACGCCTGTAGTTGTACTGTGCACTTAATAACCTTGTAGCAAGCAAAGACTCTGCAGCTATAATTTCAGAATAGTGAAGCATAATAATAAGCATAGCGTAATCCACGCATCGTAAATTCATACCGAATGAGCAGGAATGGGGGCAGTGGGGTGGCGTAGGGGTTAGCGCGTCCGCCTCACAGCAAGAAACGTCCTGGGTACGAGTCCTGAGCTAAGCGAGAGTGCTTCTGTATGGAGTATGGAGTATGTGTTATCCTCCCATGCTTGCATGGGTTTCATCCGGGTACTCCGGTTTCCTCCCACAGTCCAAAGACATGCACGTTAAGGTAATCGGCTGTTCCAAAAAAAGGGTTGCGTTTTGGCCCTGCAAAGGACTGGTGAGACTTTCAGAACGTGTACTCCGTCTTCACACGCAGTTGGCTGAGATAGGCTCCAGCCTCCCCGTGACCCTTTAAAGTGGTTTAGCAAAAAAATGAATGAATGTATCTATACTCAATGCTTTTTTTTTTTACATGCGAGTCACTTTTTAGAAATACATTATTTGACTGTTGCTGTGTAGCCTCTGTCAGCGCGTCTATACCACTAACAAAGGAGCAGCGTTTTCAGGTACTGTATTATTGTGCTGAAAGCCAGTTCTCTGCTCGATCCAGCACACCAGTCCGATTGAACGAACATGTAATTGTTGCTTGACTGATTATTTTTGCATGCACAGACAAGCTGTAGCTTCTGGCCACACAGACACAATTAGCCAGTACCACAGATAACAAACCCCCTGCCTTGGTAATGTCTCTACTGTAATGAGAATTTTGCACCACCCAAATATCTGATCATAGATGACACTATGGTGGTCTCTTTTCATGGCTGAGCTACAGAGGAAATAAACAAACAAACAAACAAACAAATAAATAAATAACTACATAAATAAATAATAACAACAACAAAAAAAAACCCAAGATATACTGTACG